>JAGFPH010002277.1:56876-67762 GCA_018207615.1 Philaenus spumarius | reverse complement strand
AAGCCTATGATGTAGGACAATCTGTTAGACTTATATACCCAACTCAAATGTACTAAATTAACAATGCGATTGTGGCCTAAGCCTATGATGTAGGACAATCTGTTAGACTTATATACCCAACTCAATCTACTAAATTAACAATGCGATTGTGGCCTAAGCCTATGATGTAGGACAATCTGTTAGACTTATATACCCAACTCTAATGTACTAAATTAACAATGCGATTGTGGCCTAAACGGTTAAAGCGCTAGTGTATGGTGATGGGCTCTGTTTTTCGAATCTTGGTTAGAACAAAACTTTTTTCAAAGATGGAATAGAGCGTTTCACTTTAAGAGCGTTTCACAAAATGCAAGGTGAAACGCGTGACGGTAAGATCCGATTCACCCCCAGCAACAAGAAAACTATTTACTCTGCTATACACACATGTATACAACATTTTTTGACGTGGTGCGCCTACAGTAGTTTACACTTTTTAAATCTTACTAAAAGTAAATTTCGAAAGTAAAATTTGCCATTATTATGCGGATTATGTTGACACGTGGACGATGTTCAATAAATAGTCACTGTTTCTTCATATAAAACCATCTTTATCCAACTGCACTTGGATAGTGTCAGACTTTAACGACCTAAAAAGAACTACCGTAGTTATAAAAGTCGTGACAGTAGAGATAATGTTGAAAATACCGTAAATATATTTCTAACTGCATCCACTGAAGCGTCACATTGTTTAACACTGACATGTAAGTGAACACTTCTTTAGGTGCGTTGGGCGATGTTTACTAAACATCAAAAAGTACTTTGGCAGACATTTAATCCTTAAATAATATCCTAAAATTTGAGATAATTTTTCCAATAAAATTTACTTCTAAATTTTGCACTACGGCAAAGTATAATGAAATCGCATTTCCTCCTTTTTACGCCAATGCCCAAAACAAAAAGCTTTCGTTCAGTTGATTATTTGACGATGTTATGTTTTTGCAATGTAGACACGCAACAATAGAAACTTAATGTAGCCCAGAAGTAACGATCATAGTATGAAACACTGTTGCTATGATTAAGCACTCAACACGCGATGTAAAGGAATACCAGGGTATCGAATGTTGGTTGTAGCATGCGGTGCTCAGTTGCCGTTTCTGAAAGGACAAAAACCTAGCGAAAGCAAAATAAACTTTTTCTAAAGAACTTGTTTAGTGGTTAAATATATTTAAAAAAATACTTTATAGTTTATTAGGACTCGACAGTTAGGTACAACATATTTGTTTCTTATTTCAGAGATTATGTGTTTGTATATAATGTGTTCAAACATATATGAAGGGCTGAGAAACCAAGGGGTATAAGTGTAGCGAAGATAGTTTTGAGAAAATTCAGTTTAAAGTTAAAGTGTTTAATCAAATCCAGGTAAAACCATGATCACTAAAACTATTAAGTATACTCTCAGGTTAAGTTGAGGCAAGCAGGGTGGGTAATTAGGGTCCGTCTCAACCGTCATAACACTGACCCTTATTAATGCCGCCTGAGTAAACCTGTAGGACACTCTAGTATAAAATTTAAATTCTGTATGTCTTAAGTGAAAATGAAAAAATGATATCATATTTCGTTTTATGATACTTTCCTGATAATTTTGATACCAAATTTGGTTACATTTGGCCAACTTTGAGCTGCACTAGCATTATACACTTTCTTAGTTGAATTAACATTACTAATATGGTTTACAACAATAAAGCTACAAAAATGTACTAGAGAAGTTCCTATGTAATAATGTAATAAATAATCATTTTTTGATATGATATAAATAGTAAAAAACAGTAAACTTTATTATTTTTTTACTCAGTTTCAAAAAGAGATATGGCACAAAATCTTAGCAATCAACGCCCACAATCTATTTTACTTTAAGAAAAAAATACAGCTTTCGTTTTTTGACAAAAACAACAAAAGAATATGCTTAATAGTGAAGGTATGTTTTGGTTATTTAACATTGAAATTGGTAGCCAACTTCGCCGTTTTGAATGCAGGGAGCTAAGCCTTAATTAATTCAATATAATTATCTCCGCTTTATCATTAATAATAAAAATTTAATTTTGTAATTTCTTGTATTGAAAAAAAAACAGTTACAACACTTAAAGTCAGCCGATTAACATGGGACAAACTCACAATAATTGTTTGTGTTATGATAAATAGCGATACAGTATCGAATTTTTTCTCAAATAATGATTATTTATAACATTTTAAAATACGCTTCTCTAGTACATTTTTGTGGCTTTATTGTTGTAAACCATATTAGTAATGTTGATTCAACTAAGAAAGTTTATAATGCTAGTACAGCTCAAAGTTGGCCAAATGTAATCAAATTTGATATCAAAATTATCTGGAAAATATCATGAAACGAAATATAATATCGTTTTTTCATTTTCACTTAAGACATACAGAATTGCCATTTTATACTACTATAGTTTGCTACAGGTTCACTCAGGCTTCATTAATAAGGGTCAGTTTTATGACGGTTGAGACCGACCCTAATTACCCACCCTCCTTGCCTTAACTTAACCTGAGACGGGCTTATAGTATATTTTTAATTGCTAGGTTCTAGACCTAGACTAACATAGTAAGAAAGATTAATTTATTTTCATACTCTTATTCTTTGCTATCAGCCAATATTTGATAAAAGTTGTCAGTTGTACCCCTGGACTGTTAACGCATTTACTGCTAAGGAATGTGTGCTTGACAATGAACACTATGAGAAGCGGCCGACGCACAGTGCATTGACCGTAAAGCGCCATATTGGGAGTACTTTTGATACATAATGCATTGCATGCTTCGTACGCCAACCCCCGTGTTGGGATAATTTTCAACACACAGAGCATTGCGTGCTTCGCACGCCAATTTTAAACCCATGTGCTATGGACGCACATGTGCGTCCCCTTTAAAATATTAGTGATTATTACGTAGAAAGGTTCAAAACTAAAAAGTAAAGTAATTTCATTTAGGTTATAAATATAAAAAATAAAAGGACAGCTCCTAGCATATGAAATACGAAATTTGCGTAGCAGTGAACGTGTTAACAGGAAATAGAAATTATGTAATAAAACATTAGTTAGAAGTAAATTACCTATGTAAAGTAAAGCGACTTGCATCACATGTATCCCTTGGCTTCCAAGCTAAACAGCTCATCTATGAAGTAGTTTTTTTCGCCACTAGATCTCAGCACATGATAGACTTACAGTTATATTCTTTGGCCACAAACATTTTAAACTGTTGAAGTTAGTTTACTTCAAACCGGCTAGTTTCTGCACTTAACTCCGTTATTCAAAAATGTCACTTGTACCCCTTGACTTCTCAGCCCTTCATATTTGATAGTTTTATCAGTAATTTGGTTTTTATCCTGTTGGTGTCGTTTTGCAACATTGTTTACTTTAAGTATTTATGTTTTGTAAATAAGTAAATTTTAGTTTTTACAAAAAATCTATTGTATTCTAAATTAATATATTCTATTCTATTCTGAAAAGTTCCAAGTTGTTATATTTTACTAGTCAGCACCACCCCTGCTCGATTTGCTCACCAAGCCGCTCGGTAACTCTTATCAAATCGAACGCCAACAGATTATTGTTGACTCTGATATTATCAGGGAAACTACGACTGATTATTATTAGTACCTGCAGCTGCACTTGGATAGCGGTAGGGTAGTGGGGATAGCAGTGACTAGAATAATGCGTAACAGTTTCAGAGTTTTTCTATAAAATACCTCGAAACTTGGAACGACTCTGATTAATAAACTAGTTTACTAAGTGATGCATATTTAATTAGTTTCCTGTAAATGTTTAATTGCGAACATTAAAGCATCGGATGAAAGCTAAGGAAACAGCATTTCCGAGTTTACAAGTGGTTGTGTTCGGAAGATAAAAAAGCGGATTAAAACTTCAGCTATCAAACGTTTTGATGGATAATAAAATGAAACTATAGAAAGAATTTAATCATTTCAGTTTACGAATTTATTATATTCTGCATTTTATTATCCACGGTAGTATAGAGGTTTTTTTTATATTTAGTGATTTATCTGAAACAACTCTTTATCTCAAGTTGATGCAATTTTTCTTGATTAGTTAAGCATCGTCTGCTGTATATCGTGGGATAGGATTCATCTTATTTTTCAAAAATATCATTTATAAAAACTTCTTTAAACTTTTATAAAATGTCTAGCTATATTACCTAAGTATCACTTATTATCACTTTTAATAAATTGTTTATGACAGTATTTACAGATACAAAACTAATCATTCAGCACATATCTATCGTAACACACATTCCCGAAAACTAAGAAAAGGAACTGCAACAAGAAAACTAATAAGTTAGTATCACATTCACAATTAAATTAACAACAAACAACAACCAGCCTCGCTGGAATAAAAGAATGGAGGGAAAAAGCTCTGACAAACTACAGTGATTTAACAAAATTACAAGTAGAAGTAGTAGAAAATAAAAAGAACGGTAATTGTTTACTAATTTTTCAGAACCGTATTGAGATGTGTTTCGTATTTATGTATTCTAACAACGAATTAATAATAATAAAGGCCCGAAAAAATTGCAAATTGGCGAGACCGTAGTCTCGGTAACAGACAGCATCTGCTTTATGAATAATGGCTGCTTATCTGAAACTAAAAAGTGACTTTATTGTACGTTTATTGACTAAATTTGGAATAAATTTTGAGTAAGAACGAGATGGTGAATCTATAGAATACTCTGGGATTAGCTACGAAAGTGTATGGTGTTTAGGATTAAGCTTGGATTTTTTGATACTTATGGTGGTTCGTAAACCAGACATAAGGGACGTTTTCTTCTGACCTGCGGAGGTGCAGGATCAGTGATTTGTTTGATGTGAGTGTATCGAGACCCTTCAACTCTGTGTTTGACTCTATTTGTTAATTTTAGGATGAAGTCCTCGAGTGTGGGGATTGTGTGCCCTTGAGAGATGGTGACGTTCGATACGTACCATGGGGAGTTGGTGATCCAACGGAGAGTTTTGTTCTTGAAGGAATCCAACTTTTTCTTCCAAGAACCAGATAGTAGAAATTCACCCTACACATATATTTTTTTTAAATAGTCTGAAGTTCTAACTTATAGTAGGCCTACTGTATCTAGTCCCCATATGTTTCAAGCAAACCAACCCAACCAATAGAAAACAAGAACCTTTATTGCTAATGGACCGAAATAGACAAATAAAATTGATTGAAGTGCCGGAACAGTTTATGATAGATTATAACAAGGATTTAGAACATACAACAAGGAACATATTTAAGAAACAAGGATACATAACTGCATTTAAAACTAAAAAAAAATCTGCGTAACGCCTTACATAAAAAGAAAACCCATGCCAACAAATACGAAAGCACGGGTATTTATGAATTATCATGCTCCGATTGTGCAAAGACATATATAGGACATATTTATAATAGAGATTTGCCTCGTCCGTTCAAAGAAGTTTTTGTGAAATTCTATTTGCATTCTGCACCAAGTATTTGTAATAGGATTCCCCCATTTTTGAAGGAAGTAAAATCTAAGACAAAATTTATAATGCAACTAAAAACCTGGTTATTTTTTCTGGATGATGTGGAGTGTTTTTTTTAAGTTCTTGTTTGATGTTGTTAAATCTGTGTCATTCGTTGAGTCTTGCTGCTGGTGTTAGTTTTTTAGTTATTATTATAATGTTATATCAATATAGGCTGCACTGTCAAAAATTCGCGAAAAGTTTTGAATTTTATTGTATATTTCTTTTTTGAATAATGTATTTCATAAATTCCACCTTTTAATCTTTTGTAATAGCACTTTATTTTTTAAATTATAATCATGTTTAGCACATTAGGAGTTAGCTGTAGTTCTTTTGTTGGAGAGTCCGAAACAAGTTGAGCCTATAGGGTTTCCTAACTTTTTTATAGAGATTATTGTATAATTTATTTTTAGTTTTGTAAGTTTAATTTAATTGTGTAATTCAAATGTTGATAGATACTGTATTATATGTCCTGTATTATAATGTACTTTTTCTCTGTGAAAAATAAAGATTTTTCTTTCTACAAAAAAACAAACAGGCAGGTCTTTTAAACAACGATTTAAAGAGCACATACCAACAAAAGTCGAATCAAATTTACTGAGGCACATAGTCCAAACAGATCATAAATACTCAGTCATCGAAAAAACAATGAAAATACTTCATCATTGGGAGAAGGGGAAACTAATGAACGCATTTGAGGAGTATGAAATATACAAACGAACAAAAGACAACAGTAGTTCACTGTTGAATGAAAAATTTAAATTTAAATCACATCTAATTTACGATACAATAATAACGCATATAGATAAAAACTAATCCCCCCCTCCCTGCCACCACCAACGAACAAGTAGTTATAACACTGGCAGAACGCGTGGTACACGGTGTGACAGTAGGCCTACTACATGGTTATAATAAGCGTTTAAAGAACTTGTGTGTGTGTTATGTGTTCTGTGTTACGTGATTTATGTGTTTTTAAACTGAGACAACGGGAACTACCCAGCAAACACTTGAAAATGGCTGAATAGCCGAAACGGCCGTAGTGAAATAGCTACGAACCATAGACTATTGTTGACGGTAAGTCTCATTAATATATCTAATTGTTAATACAATGTATAGTTTAATTAGTAATATCTCTGGAATGGACATTGTGCTTCCTCATTTCGTAAATTGTGTTAAAAAATAAACATTGTGCTTCCTAATTTCGTAAGTTGTGCTAATTATTAAAAAGCACTTCTGCCGTGTGGTCAAGCTCACAATTATATGTTTTGTGCCAGTTAGTCTTATGGAAACTAACTAACTGGTAGGGAGCAGAGTAAAGCATAGCTGGTAACCTACGAACCTAAGGGCCAATTTAAATAAACGATATCAGTTAACTGACACAAACTTTCTCCCAACTTACTGTAGTCAAAATAATATTGTTTTTAATCATTTTATTTACTACTTTTTAGAACAAAACAAAAAAATAATATTCTACCTACGTCAATCGTATAAAAAAGTTATTGTCCCAGGCGGGATTCGATCGCGCGACCTTTGAATTACTGGCCGTCCTCGCTACCGTTGTGCTACCCCGTGCGGCCGTCGCCGTGATGCTAGATTGACAACATAAACTTGTTCATTTTTTAACATTTCCCCATAATTATGAAACGCCGAAGTTTTGATAAAAGCGGGTGGTGTCATTTTGTTTGGCATCTTAAGCACTATAAATACTGAAAATTTGATCAAAATCGTTAGAGCCGTTTTTGAGAAATTTGCATTTTTGTCGTTTTTTATTGGTTTTTAGGGGTAACCCTTAAAAATTAAAAATTACAAAAAATAAAAAAAACGCCTGGAGATATTAGGGTTTAGTACCTACATACCAAATTTCATGAAAATCGGACCAATAGTGTCCCCTCTGGTCGTGTATACATACTGACACACTGACAGACAGACACCACGTTAAAAACACTTTTTTGGGTTTAGGGAGCACCAAAGCAAAAAATTCCACTAAAAATATTTTTGGGTTCAGGGAGCACCAACACAGATAATTGCACTAAACAATTTTTTGGGGTTCTGGGAGCACCAAAACAGATAATTCAACTGAAAATTCAAATTCGAACATTTTTACGAAAACAATACTTTCTCCATATACTACGTATAGGGTGGAGAAAGTAAAAATGAAGTCTCTTGGCAATTACGTACTCAAATATACAGATCGAGTCCTGCAATTTATTTCTAAGAATGCAATTTTAAGCGGGTGAAAAATCACCGTAAAATGCTCGCAGCATTGAATATTGTTTTCGAAGTGTGATAGATAATAATACTGAAATGAGACATACTTCATGTCGTCCGTACTCGTTATTTAGAGTTGTTAAAACGAACCTCTCCTATTCAGCAATCGGTTTGAAAAATGGGACACTTTATTTGATCTCTTGAAAATGGTGACTATCGTAAAAGCAAGTCATATACACGGAAAACGACATGTCGTTATCGCTTTGAAATCTGAGCGAGCATTCAGTAATATCGAACTGAGCATCTCTATTGATTCTGGCACACTCAAAGCGAAACCTGAAGCCATGCACATAGACGACTCAGTGCATGGCTGATCATGTTCATTTCTTTAATAATTTAAACATGTTCATTTCTTTAATAATTTAAAAGTTCTATAAATATGTTTTCAGGATTTAATGGTTGTAAGGGATCGTCTTTACGCCCTTGTAGTTTCTTCGTTTTATAAAGAAACCTACCACAAAGAATGAATTCATTTATGGGAAACCTGTCCCATGTTAATCATATGTGGGTACATATCAACGTTTCGGTACCATTATTTAGGAAAACTAACCAAGATAATGTTCTAATAAAGATGTTCTAAAAATGTATACTCTTACTTAGAAATTAAAAGATGTCTAAAATAATTTCTGAAATAAAAAAATTATTTTAGTGATATTTTGGTACACATTTGATCAATAAGTACATAAATTTTAAGTAATAATAAAATATAATATATTTTATAAAAAAGCACGAAAGTATTGTTTTTATCACAGAAAAAATCTTGTGTGAAATTTTAAGTCGATTTTTGTTGTGAACCGATGGTACCGCAATGATTTGTGTATTGAACACAATCCCAATATGCGGAATGGCGTGCGAATCACGCAATGCATTGTGTATTGAAGATAGTCCCAATATGCGGAATGGCGTGCGAAGCCCGCAGTGCTTTGTGTACTGAATATACCCCCAATATGCGGAATGGCGTGCTAAGCACGCAATGCATTGTCTATTGAAGATAGTACCAATATGCGGAATAGCGTGCGAAGCACGCAGTGCATTGTGTATTGAAGATAGTCCCAATATGCGGAATAGCGTGCGAAGCACGCAGTGCTTTGTGTATTGAATATACTCCCAATATGTGGAATGGCGTGCGAACCATTTTGCAGCTATTCAGCACCGTCGTGAATAGACCTATTTTCTAAATTTTTGGTTGAAACCCTAAAACATAGGCCTATAAACTTAATTTTGGAAATTTGCTCAACTCACGTCAGCGGTTCAGCTGCGTGGTCGAATTATTCGGTTTTATTCTTACGGCAGCATTTTCTGAGTCGCCCTCAGGACAGAGTTTGTGTGGTTTGTTTATTTATTAGTTATTTAAATAATAGCAGCTGTTGAAGCAGATTTTTCAATTATATTTCTTGACATTTGGGACGAATTTCTTGACATGTATATACGTAGTGATAGAAATGCAAGAAAAGATTTTTGGCCTGGATTCTCGTAGTACAGCCAAATGTTGATGCTTTTGATAAGTTTGATGCTTTGACTGCAAGTTGGATGCGTTTCACCATTCACGCTCCAACTTACCATCCAACTTAAGATCCAAAGTAGCGTCTCCAATTCAGTCTTCTTTCCTTGTACATCGTGGCGGTTGTATCAAAATGTCACAGTAACCAGCTGTTTGCTCTAATAATTCCATGAATAACTGATTTTAAACTTCGAAGAAATTATTTATATTTCTAACTTTTAGGTTAGGTTTGTATTAACCTTAGCCTTGCTGGTTTTCCCCCCTTTGTTATAACTACTGATATAAAATATACAAAATAATTTTATTTGGATATTTACCACCTTAACTTTGGGATTATTATTAATCCTACACCTTTATTATAAAGAAAACATAACACGAATATGTGTATAGAAGACCCCAACGGGGTTTTCGTGCGCAGCACGCAGGGTTATTAATTTGCATTACTAAAATATTTTCAAATTTTCAAAGACGAGAAATCTTAACGGGTTGTGGTGTTTTTGTTTTTGTTGTATTTTACAATCGTACGATTCCGTCACCGTCAGAAATCGGAAATCGGATTACATTGCATACTGGTCTGGGACTCCGATTCGTCCTATTATCCAACTCGTCGTCCATCAAACCCGTTGATCATACATCGGATCCTACATCAAACATCGGACATTGAATCGGACCGTGAATGGCTAGCTTAACAAGGTTAAACATGTGTTTGGTAATTTTATTTTAACTAATATTATTATTTATATATTTATTACATTTATTTTCTTGAAACATTCACACAATGTATAGTTACAATGAACAAAACAATGGTTTTCGGGTTATACCATTAATATTTTCAAAAGAGAGCCATTTTGAAATTATACAAAAGGAATTTTTATTAGGCCTACAGTTGTAAAACTCAAAATAAAATAATGCGTAAATCAAATCTGAGCTATCCTATCTGCTTGCAAAGATATAATTGGTTTTGTCTTGAACAAAATGGTGGACAGAAGGAAAACCAAGCGACGTAGTACTATATGCTATGTGAAATTTCTTGTCCTGTCCAATCACTTCACAAAGTTAGGTTGAGTAATTTCTGGATACCATATATTTACTAAAACCATGCAAATGTAGATATTTTGTGACACTTCACGGCACAAAGTTGACGACTGAATCATACAAATAATCCTTTCTGTGATCGTATTTTGTTTAATTCACGAGTAAACTAACCGTCTGGAAATCTTCGGAATATTTCCTTAATTTTAACACACGCGAAGCCGGGTAAGAAAGCCAGTTAGCAATGGTTAGATTTAATTTGAAAGAAAAAGTCGAACTTAATTCAATATAAAATATGACAAAAGCACTCGACTTAGAAGTTTCAATGTGACGATTATTTGAATAACTTTGTCCTAAATAACTTTGAGTAAGTACTTAGCGAGTTCTTAAAAGTTTTCTAAATTGGGTTCGTTTATTCGTGATCTTATAGTTTGTTTGAACTCAATATTGTTAAAGTTTTATCGCGTTAAGATTTGCTTCATTTAGTGACTGTAAATATTCGCTAAATTTCTCAACAGTTACGATTAAATAATGTTTGTACAAGTG
>JAGFPH010002277.1:16612-37569 GCA_018207615.1 Philaenus spumarius | reverse complement strand
TTTCAGACGATTGCCAAATTAAACTTAAAATTTTATTAAATCAACGCTTTAAGTAAAACTCTTGTCTGCAAGTCTGTAACGTAGTCCACGTAATTTTATTCTGCCTTTTTATAAAACGGAAACATCTAGAACAGCACACAGTAAGACGGGAGAGGGGATATTTCCAGTATAAAATCCCACTATTTGTTCAATAATAGTTACCGCTCGAAGGCGCGAGCAAACCGCCTCGGTAAATATTTGTCTCGAGGAAAATTATTTCCTTTCAACTCAGTTATGGAAGTCAATATTCCCCTTTCTTTATTGGAATTTTATACGACTACCCGTCTCTTTGCTCAGTCAATATTTATTTCTTAATATATTTCTACGTTTATTAATACAGACATTATTATGTACTTTAAATGTACAGGATAGAATAACAAAAGTATTGAAATGTTTTTCATTTCAGCTTCTACATGCCATACAAAGACTGGATGTTAATATATGACATTTAGGGTGGTAGTATTTTTATTTTATTACTGAATGGAATAACACCAAATCTACCTTGTCCAGTTGACTTACGCGTGTTTTACGATTTCTGTATTATTTTATCACTCCAATTCAACTTTCAGGATTGGTTGAAATCTATGTATATTTCATACCCAAATACGTTTATTTTTCCAAGAATATGTATTAATGGAAACACAATTTAGCAAGTGTTTCTTATTTCTAAGCCTGTTTCAACAATTAATTACTACTAAACTATAAAAGCAAATTACCACTCACTCACTCACTCATCACGATTTCTCAAAAACTACCGAACGGATTGAAATGAAATTTTGTATGTAGCTTCCTCTAGGGCCATAGGTGCTTATAAAGAAAGGGTTTGAAAAAATTCGAAATTTTAGGGGGGAGGGGGTTTGGGGGGATGAAAGTTATTAAAAAACGATTTCTTCAAAATTACCGAACAGATTGGAATGCAATTTGGTATGTAGCTTCCTCTAGGGCCATAGGCGCTCACTAAGAAAGGGTATGATAAATTTCGAAATTTTAGGAGGGATTTGGGGGTATCAAAGTTACTAAAATCATAATTTCAGATCTTTTATTATTATGACAATAGTGATTTTATTATTTAAGATCTATATATATAATAAAAGCCAAATACCACTCACTGACTAAACACTTAAAAAGAATACAATTGCGTTAAAAAGACTGAAAATACCATCCACCACGGGCAACGCCGTACGGGTCAGCTAGTTCATAATAAAGTAGAGAAACAAAATAAATCCACACACGTTTGGTACTAAATCATTAATTACTCAAATTAAAATATCTTTTCTCTGGTTGTAATAACATATCTCCGGTGTTCTGGTGAATGAAATGCCTGCTTGAACCAACAACTTCGCCCCGAGCTCAGCCTTTTACTGTCAGAGGTAAATATTTGTTGCTAACAACTATTGCCCAGGTCGTCTCTTTATGTTTTAGCACTGCCCACTTTACTTATTATCTTGTGTATTTTGTTGCTTTTTAAACATTACGTTCCTTTCGCACGAAACATGCCTGTAATTATAAAAGTATACGTAATCAATTTTCAGGCCTGGTTCTGCAAGAATAAACGCGGGCGGGGCTGAATTTAAAACAGATAATGTTAATAACAAAGTATTTACGAATTGATACAAAATAGAAAACACTTTTATAAATAATAGTTTATACTCTGATAATATAGATGCATATTTATAGGTAGTTGTAAAAAGTCTACCAACTACCATTGGCTGATTTCACACTTACCGACACCACACCGGCCCGATTTCGGCACGATGTTGGCGGTCATGAAAACTAACTTAAACTTAAGAGTAGCTTTCACACTCACCGACATGTCGGTGTCGTGTCGTTGCAGTCTCCCTCCTTTATCGGTACGATATAGTCTCAGTCTGTTTACTGGTTGCTATGGTAATCAAGCGATAATAATTTAAACAATAGATAAATTGAACTATCTAGATCTCGTCATTACCAAGCACGATGTAACCCATGACTTTGACGTATACAGAAAACCTACAGCGACAGATTTAACATTACACGCATCGTCTTATCACCCTTTTTCTCAAAAACTCGCAGCATATAATAGTTTCATCACTCGTTTATTGAAACTACCTCTAAACACTTTTAATTGCAAAAAGGAACTTGAAATAATTAAATATATAGCCACTTCCAATGGATACCAACCAGCTATGGTAGATAAATTGATTACGAAACGCAGAAAATTTCAAATGAATCCTGATAAACAGAAAATAGAAAAGCCAAAATATATATCAATTGAGAATGGCGGCAGGTTGGAACACAAATTGAGAAATGAATTAAAAAAACATAATATTATTCTGAGTTACAAAACAACTAACAAAATAGAAAACTTAATACATTCCAAAACGAATCAAAATAAGGACTTATACAGTTAGGGGTTTATGAAATAAGATGCACTGATTGTCCAAAATATTACATCGACAGACGGATCGAACATTTTCCGAAAGGTTCAAGGAACATACACCTAAGAAGACCATTAAACATAAATCAAGTTTTTCAGAACACCTTATAGATTGTGACCACATACACAAGTCAATCGACCTAAACATGGAGGTGCTGCACAAGTGCAAGAAGGGACACCTTTTAAATACTTTAGAGGAATTCCAAATATACAGATGTCACAAATTACATCCAGAATGTTTTTTGAATGACAAATTAAACTATTCATCTAGTGAAATATTTAATTTAATCATCCCCCTCCACCAGCAAACAAATCCAAACAGACCTAAATAAGTAAACCATTGAACAACCACCTTCAGTTGGAATCCAGATTGTGTGATACAAGCATCCAGATTGATCATCAACTTGATATATTTGGATTTATATTGTTTTTTACGTTTCAAAGTTTTATTGTGCCGTGTGTGTGATGTGTGAAAAAGTTTTTAATAATTTGTACTTTTTTTATGTTGACAAGTAAAAAAAAATATTTTACGCTTAGATTGGGAAAAAATAAATAACTACATTTTTGTAAAGATCTGACTATGGTGGCTTAGTTTCACCGAAATCGGTAATCAAAAGATAAATAAAGATTTTTAAGACGGAGAGAAAAATAAAAGGTCATTATTTTACCTTATGATATAACTTTATTCAATAATAATTTGACCTCGTTATAATAATAATAATTTGGTATTTGGTCGTGGTGGTATCGGCGTCGAGTAGGTAAATGTGAAAGACGTCTGCCGATATTGGTACTATTTCTGTATCGGGTCGGTGTCGTGTCTGTGTCGTGTCGGTAAGTGCGAAATCAGACATTGCCTGCGCGAAGAAACAACTAGTTTCACTAGAAGCATTCCGTCCCCTTTTCACCAAAATCTTCAACAAAGTTGCCTAAAACTTAATGGAAGGTATACAGAACATCTGTGTTGTAAACTAATGTTTACAGCTTTCTCTTAGTTTGTATATTTGTCTAACAATAGAACATTAAAAACCGTTGCAATTTCAGTAAAGTTTATTTTTCATATTTTGCAAATGGAGTTCCATTATTGGCAAATAGAAATGTAATATCTCCATTAAAGGATTTGATTATACCACCACTATAATGCCGGGATTATTCATATTTTAAACAGATGAGGCACTGGTCTAGCGCAAATTAAAAACGTTTCAACCTTTAAATAATTAAAACTATAATAAAACTCAGTAAATATAACAAACTGACGCATTGCAGTTCTGTTAAATAATTGTATGCACTGTTTTGTTCTGGTAATAACTCAGAGTAGCAAAACTTTATCACTTTTATTTTGTATTAAACGGACAAGTTTGTTACTATAGAGCGCACAGTTTCATTTAAATGCAGATTACATTTATGTTCAGCTATTCTCGTTGTTTGAATTTTTAAATAATTAATTTCACGAAGCTTTAATTGTTTAGTTAGCCCTGTTCTGGGATTAACAAATCGAATAATATAACTTTGCCAGTACTTCAAATGTATTTTTAGTAAAACAATTTATAGGAACGAAGTACCTTAACGCGGGGTGCGGTAGGAATTAACACAAATAGAAAATGTAATGCGTAACGAAAAAAGTGTTATTTGGTTGCTATGACAATGACAAATATAAAATACGAGTAACGAAAAAATCGTTACCAAATTGGTTGCTGTGGCAATGAATGAAATACATTAAAAAAACATGTGTTTTGGTTCATCAATTTAAATTAAGAGACGTACGGTTCCGGCTATTGTCGTCAAACGCTGAAATTTTAGGTTAGGCCTAGAAAGTAATTTTACGTCTAGGCCTAACCTAAAATTATTGTATGTATGTTGCCGTTAAGACAGCTAAATAAATTAAACATACATACAATAATTTTAGGTTGTGCCTAGACGGATGAACGAACATTTTACGTTTATTGAATGTATTTACAATGAATGGACATTTAACTGTGTTTAGCATCTTAGCTTTGATGTTTTAATAAATTCTACACATTTATTATAATAACATTAAACGTGTAGGAACAGTAAATATTTTTTACGCCTCCAGTTGCAATACAGTATGAAATTAAATGTAGTATACCTTTATAAACATATATACGTATACCTGGATTTCCGGAATGCAACTTATTTTGTAGTTTACAGTACGCGTTTCGAGAACAGGTTCTCATCTTCAGGTGTTGGAGTAACTCACACGTGAGCACGTCAGACAAAAATAAAAAGTACGAACACACGCACATACACACAAATTACAACATAAAACATTGCGCTGAACATTGGAATAAAATATTGTATACGTACACTAAAAAATCTCAAAACACGGAACTACTGTATACAAATGTTACGGCGTTGGTACATGTTAGCATTGCCGTGGTCAATCGTCAAGTAAACGAGAAAGTCCGTTATCTCTTGCATCATTATTATTTCTATATCAAAGCCCGCTAAAGAATACCGTTGCGAGGCGGCCAATAGGATGGGCGCGCAGCGTTGCCATATCTACTAGCCTCAGACACTCCTGGTATTTACCGCTCGAGGCTTGATCGCACAGTTTAAAGAATTATAAATGCGTTGAGTCAGCCGCAGTCAGTTAGAAGCGCGGGAAGACCGTGACAACGTCGCACTAAGGCGATTGGAGCGTTCAAGGTCTCGGTGTACACAAGCCCATCCCTCAACGATATTCTTTAGTGGGCTTTGATATAGGTCCAAATGTAGACATAGCAGTGCTGTACAAGCTATTAAATTTGAAGTATAATGTTTTCGTTGAGGAGTGCATCATTATGTTCCACGTTGGCCTTATAAATCTCATACTCCTCCAACGCATTCATCAGTCGACCTTTGTCGCATAAATGCAGAGGGATTAAATTAGTCGATAAATTATCATACACAAAACCACTACCAATCAAATGTAACGCGTATTTTGATTTATTCTGTGCTATATAATTTTCGGGTAAGTGTTCCTTAAATCTGTCCCTGAATTTTCTACCAGTTTGACCAATATAAAACTTATCACAATCGCTGCTACAAAGGTTTCTTTGAATACAATAGTTTGGTAATAGGTTGGACACTATATGAATCCACTGTAGATAAATTTATTACACGATGTCTTTTAATTATTAGATCTCATTCTGTAGCTCATATTTCTCTGTAATAAAAACCATCCTGTCGTTCACGCAAAAGGTCTAGCCTTACGGCGCATGTGTCAGGATCCAGGACCACCCTATCGCGATCCAAGTTCCTCTGACATGTCAGTCGTAATTTCTTTGAAAATAACTTAGCATACAATAATCAGGCTAGGCCACGAGGGTTGGTACGCCATTACTATTTACATGAAACATTTGTTGAAAATGTAGGGGGATTTTATTTATGAATTTAATGTAAAAGAAACGTGATTAAGTATGGCGTATAAAACGATTAATCTCAACTTTATCCAATTTTAATTAAACTTAATTTATGTATGAAGGGTTGCCATCTGCGTGGTATGAAAAATACTGTTTAGCAACAAATGAAAAATTTAAACGCGTTTTACAACCACCGTTGGGAAGCTAATAATTCAAATAAACCAATCACGGGCAGAGATTTGCACATGTGCATAATAAACTAGTATTGATCATGTCACTGATTACAAATGAGTTGAATTTACACATCAAGACAGTTGATTTTGGTTGTTTATTGTATTTCTAAGTTGGCATTTTTTCTATTTCAGTGCTTTTGAAAAACTTTGTTCACTTTCATGAAACACAAACATGTCGACGTATCCCTATCTGATTTTTTATCTCATCATATTCTTGTCTTATATCATTCTGAAAACCCACGTGTTTTATGTTTTCGCTTAGTGTGCTTGTTGAATGTGATCCTATCAGTCTAACCGTAGGTGACTTATCAGAACGAACTTTTCGTTTCTAATGTATAATATTTTTTGTCTAATTATGGGTTTGGGAAGAATTGTATAATTCACCGTAACAATCAGGCTGAAAGCCCAAAGGTTCTTCTCGACACAACTTAATATTTATTCTTGGATTTTTCAGTTATATTAACAAATGAAATCGTTAAAACGATTTACATTTAAGTATTTAAGTACAGGATTATTGATCAACAACAGTTTTTAGGGACTGGGTAATTTAGTAGGTACCAGCGCGAATCCTGGCACTTAATCTATGGGGTGCTAACCATACCAAAACATCAGTATTCCCGTCGCTGATGATGATGAAATCAGCTGTTATATTATATGTTACTCACGTACGTATAGGAGTTGATGTTTGTGTTCGCACTCTAACAGCCGTATTTTACGTAAAATTTGATAAACATTTATTTGGTAAACACGTTGTTTTTCTAAGACGCTCGGATTAGTTCGTTACCCAAAAAATCCAAAAAAACGAAAGCACTTTTTTGGTCGGAAATTCGTTCTTTTTTTAGGTAAAAGCAACATGAACATTTTGCCTTTTTCCCGTAGGAGTAGCTCCATATCAGATGCCGACGGTCGAAGAAAAGCAGTCCATAATTCGAGGACGCAATGTCGAGGTGTAACCTCGCAAAGCGCAATCCGAGGTTTTCCGCTGCAAGTGGAACGGACCAGCACATTCGCCGGAGCTGGAGACTACGGTGTAAATAAATTCTGCTAATATATTTTGCACATGCAGGCATCTATCAAGCGCCTTCGTGTGTAGTCCAATTTTATGAAATAGTTGGTTGCAACCCTATAAGGGTACAAATACACAGGCAGCGATGCGACGCGATGCGATGCGACTAGACGCGTTATCCAAACACATAGAGGGCGATGCGACGCGAAGCGACTTGGAACTACAACTACAACTACAACTACAAGATATCTCTTACAATTCGAATTATTTGAATAGACCTGTTTATATCTATTCATAGACCAAAGTTCAATCTTTTATTTGGTGTAAAGCAAACCATACTTACTCTAACGGTTTTGTTTTTACAGTGCTGAGAAATACTGACAAGTAGGAAATTCAAAACTCGATTTTCTAACGCTCCCGAGGAAGTGGCACTTCTAACGGGTTTTCACACAAAACGTCATATTTTTGGGCAAAGGATATATTAATAAATTACTATTCAAACTAGGCCTAGTTTTGTTAGAAATCTTGTAGTAGGAACATAAAAACTGTTATCAAAATAAGAAATTTGAAATTGATAAATATTTGTATACAGTTCTTTTAAGAAATAAATTACGAAACTTTCGTAAATTTTTTTTGAAAAAAATACAAAAAATGTTTACTACTTTTTATGTAGGCCTAAAGTTGAACTTTTACCTTTCGTAACTGAACATTTTGTGTTTCTTGAGCTAATAACTTTGTAAATTTTACATCTATCATTTTTTTACTGGTGTATATAAATTTTTCGAACCTCTCTCTACTAAAAAGCTATGGAACACGTTTGGATTGGGGTTCATTTACTATTTTTGGAGAATTTTTGAAAAAATGCTTGCAAACGCCAAAAAATCAATTTTCGTTAAGAAACATTAACTTACTTGTACTGGATAGAGCAGCAGCTACTTCAGTGCACATCTTGCCTACCACTCCTCTGTTCCTGTGATTTATATGTTCGATTCCCAAATCGGGTTTCTTGAAAACACCTCATTAATTAATAACTCACCATCCATCTCGGCTACTGAACACACATTGCTATCGTGCTATCGCTTCTAATCGCTTGAAAAAAACAAATTGATTTGTTTCATAGGTTGTCGCGCCTCTTCGCGTCGCGTCGCGTCGCATCGCGTCGCGCCCTGTGTGTTTTATGCCATATGTTAATACGTGTTTGATAGTATCGCGTCACGTCGCGTCGCGTCTCGTCGCATCGCATCGTTGCCTGTGTATTTGTACCCTAAAATATAAACTTAATTTTTGAAATTCGTTAAACTCACGTCAGCGGTTCAGCTGCCTGGTAGAATTACGTATTTAGAACATGTTCATCGTTAGAGTTCCAGGTGATTATAAAACGCGTAAAACAGTACTTCTTTTAAATAAAACGAATATAAATCTTTGCTGCCATCACAGCCACGATGGTGCAGTTAACGCTATCAGTTGGGGGAGGGGGGGGGGGGGTAGCATCCTCTTCTAAAAAGTCAAAGTCGTTAGTATTTATACACATTTTACTACTTTCAATATATAAAAACTCGTAGTTTGGCTTGGCTTATCTCTTTTATTGAAAAAAGTGTAGGTACCCTAAAGACATCAACCTTTATGACAAAGGTTTCATCAGTTATCTAAGCGTTTTTTGAGATATCATTAAGATCTATATAGGTTAATATACTTTTGAAAAAAAACTAGCTGTTGTATTCGTATTTGCCAGGGTTAATATTTGGCACTTTTCGAAAGATTTCCCAAAACTAATAACGAAATATGTTTCATGACAATTAAACAATTGTGTTTCCTACGCTTTGCTCGTTGACGCTGTATCTCTATAAACCTATTTATAGTCTTAAAGTTTACTATGTGCTATATTTAAACATAGTTACTTAATTTGTGTAAACGTTACGATGAGGAGCAGAATTAAGCACTGGTTAAAGGCTCTCGTAAAGCCCGCCACACAGTTTCGTACTTTCTTTAAACTATACTCTACTCCTTTATACGTATTACTAGCGTAAAAACGTCGAGGAAAATTTTTAGAAATATAAAAGGTTGCATTTTAGTTAATTAGAGTCTCCACCATCCCCAATGGTGGATCGTGGCAACACAAATGCCAACAGATTATGGTATACTCCTATATTTTCCTGGAAATGGTGATTGATTCGGACAGAGGCACTTGGATCTCGGGAAGAGGTGACTTAGATACTGAGCGAGTGTAGGAGTTTTGCCTACGGGTATCAGGTAGAAAGGGTCCCCATCCGCGAATTCCTCATACTGCGGAGTTTTGCCTACGGTTGGGGGTGGGCGCGAGAGGGGGAGGGGGAGAGAGAGAGATTCCTGTAGAGAAGAGAGACAAAGAGACTCTTCTAGCGATTATAAAAGAAAAAATTCTGCCAGGTACAAAAATTATCACTTTACAGGTACCGTATTATCGCTTTATATAATTAGAATAAAAAAAAACTAGAGGACTTACATAAACTGTTTAGTCACAGTATTTTGCCGATAACAGTATGATTATAATATTTGTATAATTATAATATTTCGTCGTATTATCACTTTATATAATTAGAATTAAAAAAAACTAGAGGACTTAGCTAAACTGTTTAGTCACAGTATTTTGCCGATAACAGTATGATTATAATATTTGTATAATTATAATATTTCGTCGTATTATCACTTTATATAATTAGAATAAAAAAAAACTAGAGGACTTACCTAAACTGTTTAGTCACAGTATTTTGCCGATAACAGTATGATTATAATATTTGTATAATTATAATATTTCGTCGTATTATAATTACAAGAAAGGTGGATGCTCTTTAATAATCACTACAAGAAACGGTGTCTCTCTCCCTCCCTCACACTCTCTTTCTCCCGCCCCCACCGTAGGCAAATCTCCGCACCAAGAGGTTGCCGACGGCATCCCCCCCATCTACCTGACACCCGTAGGCAAAACTCCGGTTCCCATCCTGAGCATGTACAGTACGGCCAGATATTTGATTAGGAGAGAAGCACTTGCGTCGGGTTAGGGTGGTACGGGTAGCAGAGACCTAGATGTTGGGTATGTAACTTAGGGCCATATATTTGATTAGGACAGAGGCACTTTGCGTCGGGGTGTGATGGTGGGGGCAGCGGTGACCTAGATCTTGAGCATGTACAGTAGATCTAGATATCAGGACAAAGGTACTTGGTTTGGTGTAGGGTCTTGGAGGTAGCGGTGACCTGGATCATGACTCGTGTGCAGTAGTTCCATGACTTTTCCATGAATGACAGGATGTTTTTATATACAGGGTGGTTATAAAGTCACTTCCCTCCCTTTAAATTTTGTGTTTGTTAAAACAAACAAATATCCTTTAGGGAACGTTACTAACTTAACCCAATGTATCTTTTGAAGCAATCGGAAATTTTGAGTGTAGCCTAAAAATGGGGGATTTTGGGGGCAACTCAAAATTTTTAAATGGGAAGTACGGTCATGTGATACCTCATTTTAAAGGTCTGCTTAAGACTATGAAAATGACATAAAGAAAAGAAAATTCGGACCACCCAAAACAAAATGGCGGCCCTAAACGGTTGAAATAAATCGAAATAAAGTTGTTGATATCTCGAAAAGGAAGAGTTTTTAGAAAAAAATTCAAGAGACAAAAAATATTATTTCAAAGTGCTTGACCCAATAAATTGCTTCGAAATCAATTTCGTAAATTTTATTTTTACTACTCCTCAATCTTAGAAAATTGTGTAAGATTCGAAAACTTCAAATTCGGAACACAAAAAAAAACTTCGAACCGTAGAGAAATCGACTACTTGAATTTTGTTCACGAGATGGGACTCTTAGCTACCGTTTTACTGGGCTATTGTAGCGTCTAATTAGCTCGACTGCGCTCGCATTGTCCTACCAGCGACTACTAGATCTCAACAAGTTGTTAATTGCCTCTCGAATCACTCGACGTAACTAATTATTTAGCTCATGTAGTTTTATAATTTTTTTTAAGCAGACTGAAAATATTGTCTAACCTTAGTTTTCGATAGTGAAACTATTTCTGTCATTTTGGTGATAGAAATTAAAATATGGTTCTGAAACCACAATGTAAGTTGTGGAACAACAATTTTCCCTGAAATATATTATCATATTTCTTATGTTTTCCGCCGCTTATGGAAACTTGCTTCCTCGACCAAATGGATTACAAAACTTTGCTTTATTCAAATCACGGCTGTATAACAGTAGAAGAGTATACAAATCTCGATTTAAAATAACTAATGTATTTCACAGGTTTGTTTACAAAGTTTTATTAAGTGGTCTAGATTTTTAAATATTACAGTCCTTACAAGGCGCCAACCCACTTATTGGGAGTATTCCAATGTATTGCGTGCTTCGCACGCCAACCCTCTTATTGGGAGAATTTTCAATACATAGAGCATTGCGTGCTTCGCACGCCAACCCCAGTATTGCGAGTATTTTCAATACACAATGCTTTGCGTGCTTCGCACGCCAACCCCCCATGTTGGGAGAATTTTCAATACACAGAAAATTGCGTGCTTCGAACGCCTCGTTTTAATAAAAGGTTTAATTAATTAAAATTAATTTATAATTTTGGTCATTGTTTGTGGGTTTCCAAATACCAATAAAGCCTTCTTAAAAATTTTAAGTTATTTCCCTAATTATTCATTTATATATAGGATCGGTTACAAATGCATGTTAGAACGATTTCGAAGCTTGCGATTTAGGTCGGCTGTCGCGCTACTAGCCAAACTACAACAGTCGTATCTTGCAGTCACTATAGCTCAATGGTTTTTACGTACTAAAAATGTCTTCTCTTCGTATTGTATTGTGCTCAGAGTATGTTAACGGTGAAGGGGCGAGTAGCAGACGCTTAAACTTATGTTTTCAGTCCAGCGTTGTCCACTCCAGCGCCACCACAAGGTCACTGACTGTACGCAGATTAATTTGATTAAAACTGCGCTGTACATTTGGAGTCCCCGGGTTGAAGAAAAGTCGTCACTCTATGTTTTCGCATAAACTGCACGCCCCATGGTCAATTGATTATTGACATTTTTAACTTAACAGTAAAAAATATGATATAAAGCAAACCTAATACATGGAAAATTCAGCTAGCTCAGATAAATTCGTATTTTTTTTTTTAGTAATCGATTCTTACCGACCAAATGTGCATGTGAATTGTCTTGTTTTTCTTAAACGTTTTTTACTAACTCACTAAACTGACTACTAATTCACTAATAAATCATTGTAGTTAAAGATACAGTAGCGCTAAAGTATAATTCCAACACAGTAAATGTACCATTCAACCACAACGAAGCAATAACAGATTGCATCTGATGAAGTCGTTTCAATGCGGGGAATTTAGTCACGCTATCACGTCTCGTTTAGTCGCTTCTAATGTGCGAGTGCCCTTACAGATTTCTTAAGATACGATCGCATGTTGTTTTACGTTGTTTTACTCTTTTTATTCAAACGCTTATCGTAAGAATTTCGCAAAAGATAAACACTCTGACCCGAATTTTTTATTGTTTCTCTCATTGTAAAAAATCTGATAGTTTAGAAGTGTACACAAATTAAAAAGCATTCGCACCGTTGGTTTTGTTTTAACCCTTAAACTTGTTGGTTAAAAGACTGCCTGCGGCGTGTATGTTATTAAAAGAGAAAGGACGGTGGAAGTAAAGCAAACGGTGGTTGGCTCGTATACAAGTTCACAAGATATGACTTGTAGTCCGTTTACAGTTTAGTTGATAGAATGGGCCTTATGGAAGCTTGCCGCGCTACTACCTAACTAACATCGGCTCCTATTCACAACAACATTGAATTACAAATATCCTTATGTCAAGATTTAATTCAAGATTTAAATTTCTTCATTTCAGTAACAAACCTAATGTTTAAGTAAACCCCATTACATATTATTAATAAATAGTTTAAATAAGTTTTATGAGGTTGTGATGTTTTCATGTTGGCTAGTAGAGTAAGATCTCCGTTTCAATAGCATGGACAATGCCTGCCCATGCTATCAACTAAACTGTAAACGGACAATAGTTATATGGTTTTTCGGTCTAGATGTTTTGCTACGTTATTGAGATAAACAAACAATAGAAGAATAGCGTACCTAATAACAGAATACAACTGAAATTAAATGTTTAAATTGCTAGTCAGCCTATTTATAAAATTCACGATATAATTATAACTAGGCTAAATCATCCAGGTACACCAGGCCCAATCTAGCTGCGCGCGTGGCCTTCAGATCAGGTGGGTGGGCTGGGATCGAGGCGGGGGTACCTTTCTAAAAACATCCGCCGCGCCGTAGTGCTGTGACTCACTCAAGCCATTTCCCTTCGCTTGCCCGATACACTGGTAGAATGTCAGCAGGACGGCTATTACACTGGTTGCCACGCGCGCAGCTAGCTTGGGCCTACTATAATGATTAACTGATTAACTGAAAACAATTTTAAGAAAATCGTATTAGTGGTTCTTGTTAAACCGACTAACACAAACATTTCCCACTTACAGTGTAGTAAATATGTATCATGTTATGATAGGAATCGAGCACGTCTAAGCGACTTCACAAACTTGATGATGCGGTGGTACTGTGGTAATACATGATAAGGTAATACAAAAACTTTCCTAATACTGTATAAAGCCAAAACAGTCAGTCCGTCTTTATAGGATCCATTCGACAACATGTCTACAAGAAAAGAATCGCATTTACAATATTTGATACATTAATGTAGGGGTTTAGCTTTATAAATAATTCGACCACTCAACTGAACCGCTGACGTGAGTTGAGCAAATTTCCGAAATTAAGTTTATAGGCCTATGTTTTAGGATTTCAACCAACAATTTGGGAAATATGTTTATTCACAACGGTGCTGAATAGCTGCAAAATGCTTCGTACGCTATTCCGCATATTGGGAGTATTGTCAATACACGGTGCATTGCGTGCTTCGCACGCCACTCCGCATATTGAAAGTTTTTTCAATACACCATGCATTGCGTGCTTCGCACGCCAACCTTCGTATTGGGAGTATCTTCAATACACAATGCATTGCGTGCTTCGCACGCCAACCGCACGGCAGGATCCAACATATATGGCTTTGAACCGGGTACTTTTATGGTATTTTACGTTTTGATCGATTTTGGAGGAACCGAGCGAGCTATAAGGTCGCGTAAAAAAACACAATTGTGCAGAATAACATCCTACATGTATATTTGTAGAAAAAACTCAAAAACAAATTCATTCTCGTAGGAAAAATCTGAAAAAATAGTTACTTCCGGTCAAAAAACTTGCTTCCAGTTGGTCGATTTTTTTGGCTAACGAACTTTTCCGCGCGACGTAGACAACCGACATGTGTACCAAATTTGGACCAAGTCGGACTTAGAATGCGGCCGCTAGAGTGCTAACACATATATACATATATATGTATATGATTTTTAATGACACCCTAAAATGTGTTCTGGGGACCTTGGGAGGGGGGGGGGAATGATCCTTTCCTACTCCCGACATTGGGTCTCACCATAAGGGCCACTGCAATAGCTAATTTTTCCTTTGGAAATTCGCTAATAGAGACAATATTGTGGCGTGAATAGACGGATAGATGTGTGTCAAACATTGACTGCAGAGGTTATGGCTGAACATTGTCCAAAGTTTGAGTTTCTACCAACGTATTGGGGCGTATCAAAGATGAGATTGTTTAGTTAAACCCGGACCTTGGTTTCCGACAAACAATGGTCTCGTTAACCGAGTAGATGTTTACAAATGTCTAATTTATTATCTCTTTAACCGCGTTGGTTTGTTTAGAGAACGTCCGAGAGCGGATTTTTCTGAAACAGATCCCGTATTGCGGAACGATTTGTTTAAAACCTTAAACCGCATTGTACAAACATCGCATTTATCACTCGGATAACCATAGATTACTTCCCTCAAAATGAAAGAAATACTTTATAGTTTACGGCAAACTGTACACCTTAAACGTACCTCGACTGGCTTTAGTCGGCATTTTAGTCGGACATAGGAAATCAAAAGAGTAAGGCGAAATTTATTTAGTAAAAACTAAACTATTTATTTAACGCCTAACAACATTGTTACTAAAAAAGTTACGCCGTTTTTAAAAATGTATTATAATTTGTGAAAAATCCTCCTCCCTCCGGCAGTGTTTTGGGGGGGGGGGGGGAGTAAAGAGAGGGGGCCCACGATGTTTTGTTTGTTGTTTCCAACTGCATTAGTACAACCTAAATCAAAATAAACGGTACCAGATAACTGTCACATACTTTCTCCCAGTTGAAACTTTATACCTTCCCAAGAAGGAGTTGGTTATTTAGAATTGCAAAAGTAAGACATACCATGGAAAATATTAGATGCATGTAACACATATCGATATTACATTATAATATTATTATTATTATTATTATTATTAAAACTATTCGATCGATTTCGAACAAATTTGCACCGAACATGTCAATTAGGCCTGTATAGATGCACGAAAAAAGGTTTTGAAAAATCTTGAAAAACATCCTTTTTTTTGGAAATCAGTTATTAAATCAGTTATTATTATTACCTAAACGAGAATTTTTAGAAAGATGCGGTTTCTTGCATATGGTAGGGTACATTAAGGGCTACAAATAAGCCAAATTTTATCAAAATTGTTAGAGCCGTTTTTGAGAAATTTACATTTTTCTCTTTTTTTTCCTTTTTTTGGGGGGGGGGGGGTAAAACCCCTTAAAAATCAAAAATTTTAAAAATGATAAAAATGACCAGAGATATTTCAGAACCACACCTACATACCAAATTTCATAAAAATCGGACCGTTGGTATGGTCTCCAGCTCTGTACACATCCTAACAGACACACAGATACACGGACAGACATCACCAAAAAAACGCTTTTTGGGTTCAAGGAGTACCAATACAAATAATTCCACTAAAGATTTTTTTGGGTTTAGGGTGCACCAACACAGATAATTCCACTAAACAATTTTTTTTTGGGTTCATGGAGCATCAAAACAGATAATTCCACTAAAATTTCAAATTCGAAAATTTTGGACGAAAACAATACTTTCTCGATATACTACGTATAGGGGGGAGAAAGTAAAAAGATTTACCTCTGTTCTTCACTATAAAGTAAGGGTAAATAAAAGTGATAAACATGATTTTCTTAGTCAACAGAACTTGTAAAATTAGTTGTTTTATTTATAAATATAAATAGGGAGTCAACAAACCTTATGGCGTTATGACACAGGATCGGATTCTATACATTCAAATTCTTATACAAATATAACAAGTTTTAACTGAAAATGATTACCGCGAGAAATAAAACTCTTTATAACCATAAAATTATCGAAATGAAAACATATCAAAGTAATGGATAAATATAAACTTAAATAAAATAAAATGTAAATAACAAAATCGAACAGTAATAAACTACAAGCAAACACAAAATAACGTAACGTGTATTTCTATGCTAGCAGTTTAGCGTGATTTTTTTCACAAAATTGTTTTCTCCTCAGTGAAGAGGATTTGTAAGAAATGTTTAAAAAGTGCGTGAAGAGTGTGCACATGTTTATATACAGGATGTTCCAGAACTAAGCGACAATCTCTCGGTAGCTCATTCTACAGAGTGTCCCCGAACTCTCCGGACCCCTTTTGCGGATATGTTCCTAGGATCCAGACAAACATATTTCACAATATAAACGTAAGTCTACGGTGCTTATTTTTCGTCTGTCTGTCTGTATACGTTTTTTTACTAAATATTTAATATTTTTTGAAGTAGAAAAGATATTGAGCTCAAACTTTGTATACCTATTTTTTGCGTAACCTCTTATCACTGTACGAAAAATTAGAATATCATTTTTAATATTTTCCAAATGGCGGCCGTTTATAATTTTTAATGACAAATATCTCAAAAACCGCTAACTTTACAAAAACATTACAAGAGGCAAAAAACTGTTATTCTTCATCCGATTGTTTTGAAAGTGAGACCATCCGATAGGAAATCAAAAGGGGTACAAGAAAGGTATTTTGACATTTCGTGTTAAAATGTGAGGTTTTTGAGTAATTTAGGTTTAACATTTTCAAACAGCCGCCATTTTGAAACCCATGTTTGGATATTATATGATTGAATTATTATTTTTCTTCAGATCGATCATTGTTAGGTTAAAAACCTCTTGCCAAGTTCAATGAGTCAAATCGTTCTCCAGGTATGAATTACTGTGTAAAAGAAAACAAAATGGCGGATATCTGGAAAACGATACCTTTTCGGGTTTATGTTTATATGATTGTTTTATTATTTTTAGCTATAAAATGAGCTATCTTAATATTGCAGCATAGTGCTGTATCACCCTGTATACATGTTTCGTTTAATTGTTGTCATTAAAATGCTATGCACGGTTGCTTCGAGTAATTTTCGATATAATGGACAACTACCAAGATACGAAATGTTTAGTTTTTAGCCAATAACGCGGTTATTTTTTTAAGTTACAGAAATAATAAACAAATCATGTTTGTCATTAAAAAAGAAAATGTTTTGTTACAGGTAAACTATGGTTTGTTTTCTGCATTATCTCGCTTCAAAAAGTGAGTAATCTACTATAATATAATCTGTATATTAATTTGAAAAGATTTTTTGTAATCCGAGTGAGATATCGAGTTTTACTGGACCGATATAGGCTACACGCAGTTGGTACCAAATTAAAGGCAATTGTCTGTATATTGGCCAATTTTTCTTGGATTTCAGCTATTACCCTACTAAATTTTCTAAAAACGGAAATTAAAATCTCTTATGGCAATTTAATATGAGGAATATTTTTAAGCCTATTCCGAGTGATATCTGGACTTCTATTGGGCCGATTGACATGCGATTTGTGTTAAGTGAAATGTAATTAACTCTATATTTGAAAATGTGCCTTCAAATTTTATGATTCCTCTATTTAATGTTTTAAAAATGGAATTTAAAATATTTTCTATTCATTATCATTGTTTTACTGATCAACTGAATACCACATATCAACTGATTATAACAGTACATGTTTTATTATCATCTGGAGTCCTATTGATCAACTGAATAGCACAGATCAGCTGATTATAACAGCACATGTTTTATTATCATAACATGGTTTGTTTATGTTGTAATTTACTTTATTGAAGTAGGTTATGTTTAATTTTGCTGTGACAGATATAACATAAAATAATATACTTACATAATATACTAAAATCAAGCAATAGCGAAACATTGCCGGGTACTAGTGTTATTTTAAATAGATAACTCACAATCTAAACCTAAAACTCCATGATTTTATATGTTTGCTTTTTACTGACAGACGTTGTTTGCATTTGCTTCGCCATCGCTGGGGTTTGTGAGCGAAGCGAGAAGGGGGAGAACCTTATAGTACAGTAATAAAGAAGAAAACAAACACTTATAGCCCTTTGGTTAATCTTTTTAAGTTCGAAATATTTAGAAAATTCCTCACATGTTGAGTACTTTTCTAGGATAAATAAATCAAAAAAACAATTTTTTACAAAATAGTAAACCAAAATCGTACGTGGCCTTTTATTTTGTGAATACAATTTTTCCGTTTATTTATAAGTAAAAGTTCCTATGCCAGATAAAAGATATCCTACAAATGCCCAAAGTGAAATAAGAAAAGTTTTGTGCTTTAAAACCAACCGTCCAAGTCGCCCCTTCGAACGACAATTTTACATAAAGTTGACGTTACCGTTGACATGGCAACAAGTTTTACCTGTAGGCTATATTTCAACACTTTTTAGTATATCAGTTTGTTTTCTCTGCAATACTACTGACTAAGGTTGCACTATGGTCCAGAGATAGCCTATCAATTCAAAACATGAATAAATGAATTGCTATCAATGAAAATTGTTTGACATTACATCATCTTCATGTGGCATGACCAGTGTCTTTGACCGTAACGTCATGATGACTACTTTAAGGTAATTTTGGAAATGTTTAATGTACGTGGTTACTGAGGGCGGGTTTGCAAACATAGTTCATTTTATTGTTTTATCTCGGACGACGGAACCCCTCAACCCGTGACTTTCACTGCATTTTATGGCTCCAGTCCTCTCTAGTGTATCAAGTTGAAGGTCAAGGTCACCATCAGGCACCCTTCTCTAAGAGAGTTATGTCGTAAAACATGTAAAATTGTGATTTTGTATGTTGCGTTCTAATACTAAATTGAACAATATGTTTAATTGTCGAACGCGTTTCAATGTCAAAGTCGTCATCTTCAGTTAAGCTACAACTAAATTATAACTTAACTATGCAGTAATTAATTATTTACTTACATTATAAAAGTTACTCTTTAGTTGTAGCTAAAAAATTTCAGAAGACTTTGTCGTTGAAATTTTTTGTGAGAATTGTGTTCTTTGTTTTATTTTTAGAAATAATATTTCTCACGAGCCAAGCGCAATTATATTTATTTATGAACAATATTGATCACTTATACGTAACAACTAGGTGTATTTCGTAACGTTGAGTCAGAAATAGGGTTTCTAAAAAACATTTTGCTATCCAAAACAACCCGAAGATCTTTTTGAAATGGAGTTTTTCAAAACACCATACTATAATGTATTATACTGATACTTTATGGGCTCGGGGTCAGCTGTTTATCATAGCGTTTGATAGATTCCCTGTCTCACTGATTCGTCATACATAAAGCATATACAGTAATTGGCAAGTCAGGAAAGTATGTAGTAATATAGTTTGTAATAATCCACCATCCTTTAATTTTACTCTGGTAGCATAGCGTTTATTACAATCATTTTTGTGTAGTTATAATGTCTTAACACGATAACGCACTAAGATTTTAATAAGCAAGAGGAGTGGGTTGTGTCAGGATGTGGGTCATACGTTTTTTTTTAATTTGTACATAGGGCTACTAAATTCTGAAACAGGTTTTGTTAAATGCAACTTAAAAGTGAATTAGTTTTAAACATGTGTTAACAAAGATTTGTACCTTTACCTTGACTTTCACTTATGGTTTAAACTTACAAAATTAATTTGATACGCTTGAGCAAAATGTAAATTGAAAATATAAAGTTTGATGTGTTATAAAACACTAACGTAGGATATATGACTTCTTTTGAGGTTAGAAGTCGTTGAAAAAATATACATGTTTAAACAAATTTTTGTTTACTTCGTTGTTGAGAAGAAACTACTGGAGGCTTACAAAAAAACGAACAATAGGCTATCTCAATGGTATGCCATTAGGGATTTTAAACATGGTAAACTCAAAAATCTGAAATACATTTTAGAAACCACATCAATATATCATTCATTTTAATTAATAAAATTCAGACCAATAGCCCAAGATAGTGATAGCATAAAATATAGTTTTACGTTTGCAGGCATATATTGTTTTTAAGGCTTTCAAGAATGAAAAAAAAAAGTTTGTAAAAAAATAATTTTTTTACGATTTCTAACCTTAAAGCCGATCGTATAGCACATTATATAATACATTAGTTTTATAACTGAGATACAAAAACCTCCACCGACCAGACTTTACAAGAAGTTTGTTTTAACTGAAGTTGTAAACTTGTAAACATAACCTCAAAATATAATCCATTCTTGTTTTGTTAAAATATTACAGCGAAATCAGCTGTTTTATGTCTGACGTGTGGTTTATTGTTGACAGCTGTTCAATAACGTCTACACGTGTCTTTAAAATTATGGTTATTTTACATTAAAATGCTTAGTGATATACATTTTATTACGCACGTTCGTACACGCGCTTTTATATGAGTTGATGCTAATCAGGCAGTAAATGTGTTTAAAGTCCAAACCGCTATTGCACCACACAATTTGTAAGTGCTTACTTGTTTCCAACGCAAGAGCGGACAGGACAATATAAACTGGAAGAGCGGACTGGACAATATAAACTGGAAGA
>JAGFPH010002276.1:190552-208601 GCA_018207615.1 Philaenus spumarius | reverse complement strand
AATTGACTTTATGAACACTCCGTAAAGAGATATAATGTAACCGACATGAAGTAACTTAATGACTATTAAGAGAGTGCACGAAATCACTGGTAAAATTTAAGACAGTTTAAGAGGTCAAGCTGATCTGGACGACGATAAAAAGAACAATGAAAAATCCAAGACAATGAAGGAGCAGACGAGTTTGATAGGGAAAGATCAATTACATTTTGTTTGTGTTTGGAACCTATCATTAACTGGTTTTGGAAAAACTGTTAAATAATTGATTCTGGTCTGGTGCAAGGAGTTCCGTAATAAGTGAAAAGAGATTAAATTGCAGGCATATAAGGTGTTATTGGATTGACTTGATGAGGGTTGGTGTAGACGGTGAACAGAAGACCATAGGAAAGCATTCTAAAGTGGCATTGTGTACGAAATATTTATCTAACGATATTGGGAAAAAGATACTCACCCGATTGCGAACTATACAGTATAACAATTGTAGGTAGTTAGCTATAGTAAGTTTGATTATTGTAGCTCGTAAATCACTGAAGATGGCGACTTTGTAGTTGAAACGCGTTTGAGTTAATAAACGTATTAGTTGTGAAACCATGTGTTCAAGTTTTATTTTATGTGGACAAATTTATAACTTTCGATATTGTTAATACATCAAGTCCAGAATGTATATACATGTTTTGAATGACGTGAGTATTTAAAAAGAAAGCAGCCGTGGGACTGCCGACCAGAAGTGAAAATTGTCATGAATATAGACAATCTTGTTTATTTTATTTTAAATTTTGTACATTTCAAATTTAAATGTGACAAGATAAAAATAACACAAAATGAGGAAGCACAATGTCCATTTCGGAGGTATTACCAACTAAACTATTTTAAAACAACTTAAGAAATGAGGAAGCACAATGTCCATTTGAAAGGTATTACCAAGTAAACTATATACTCTGTTTTATACACATGTGTACTATATACAGTAGAGCGTGATGGTAAAACCCGATTCACCGCTGGGAAAATATTTTGGACGCGGTAAGCCCATAGAAGTTTACACTTCAAAAATCCCCGAAGTTTGACCAAGTAGTTGATATTATTTCAGGTTTAATATTATTATTTTAATAAACTATGTTTTCTTTACACTGATTTGAATAAAAACCCTGAACCACAAAAACAATAACTAAACAACTAAATTGTAAGTTATGTTTAATACGTTACCCTTATGTACATTTCGATGACATGGTCATCATTCCCAGAGGGTCTTAACACTACTTAAGTATACAGACAATATTACAGAGCTATATGTACCCGCCCTTCCCCCACTCCTCCCCATACCGGTCAATCCAAGACTGACCTGGTGGGGGAATGGGAGCAGCCACATTACATCTACTACAAGTATCTATTATTAACAATAAAAACCAATTTAACAATAAATTATAAAACTCTTAAAAAAAAATAACAAACTGGTCTACTAAAACTATAAACAGTTAAACAGTAATAAAAATAAAATAAAATAAGAAACTAATAGACCTAATGAAATAAAATAACATAACCTTTATGATTTTTGTGTTTAATCAATATGTTTTCTTGATTAAATATATATAATGATACAACTGAATAACAGTATTTTAAAGCTATCAATAAGTTATTTAATAAAGTTACAGAGAAAGCAGGCCTTCATCTAGTCAGAGGAAATAATATAAAATAAATTAATATACATTCATGTATGTATACCGAGTGAAATTCTTGGTACTCAAAACTCGTTGTTGATTTACTTATTTTCATTTCGTTTTCACAAACTGAAATTGTGTTCGCTTGTCATTCCGGGAAAAACTTGTTTATTGGAGTTTTATTTGAATAAAAACAAGTTTACTTTATAGATAGAACAAGTTCGATGAAAGCATGACAATAGGATTTCATTTCAATAAAATTTTACGTCAAGAGACTAACTTAGCATGGGGACAAATGCGTGTAAATCAGTTACGTGGAGGCATTCTTTAATTGTCTGCCATTGAATTTGTTCGCTAATCTTGTCACCTCGCCAAAAGTAATAGTTTCATCTGCATTATTTGGCGATTTATCTATAAAGAAAATTGTCAAGGCTATAAATGAGTTTGCCCTCATCGTCCATCAATCCCGGCATTTCTATTAAAATCAAGAAACGTTCTGGCACTGATAGCTCGACGTCAGATTGTTCATAAATCACGCAAAGCCTTCTGTTACAGAAATCGTTATCTTGAAAGAGTTTCTATCCTCTTATAATGTACAGAACGTTACCCGTGTTGGAAGTATTGTGGTAAAATGGTTTCAGTAGAGATAGAAATGATATTGCGACAATACTAATGTTCTTATTTTTTTCTCTTAATTCGAATATACTGTATTATAAAGTTGTGATCCATTTATATTTTTTCCCAAATTGTTTTTCATGGCTATTATTTCGTCTCGCATTAAAATGCAAAGTATTGAAATCTTGAAAAACATTTAAAAAAAATTACTCCACTTTTTGTGACTTTTCTCGACGTTTTCGACGTTTCTGAACACGATATAGCAATACAAGATGTTGTGTCTGTGTGGTCTGTCTGTGTTTGGACACTGTATATGAACTCACAGACGTCGCAGAAAATTTCTTCTGGTGGTGCCAAAATCTTCGTAATTTGATTGCGGAGAGTTGAAAAGGTTTTGAGTTTTCTAGAGTGACAGCATCGTTACGTGCGTGACAAAAAACGTCACATTTTTTAGTATTTAAAAAAACCCTAGCTAAAGTCTGGAAAAGTGTTTCATCTTTTCATCTTGTTTTGGTGTGTTAAAAGTCAAACAACTTTTTATAAAAAACATCTAATTAAATATATATTTTTGAAGTGATAACTTCTATTGGCCCGTTGGGCACTTTCGACTTGGCTATGTTTACGAAATCTCGCGTCACGCCAGATTTCTCGCGAGATCTTGCATCACGCCAGATTTCCCGCGAGATCTCGCATCACGCCAGATTTCTCGCGAGATCTCGCGTCACGCTTTTGTTTAGACACAAGTCAGATCGTGGAGAGGGAATATTATTAATACATTATTTACATTTATTAGCATAGCAATCAAATTAACACATAAGAATTAGTTAATATAATATAACAGCTGATTTCGCCCATCATCTGTAATTCTTAAACAAAACCCAGCGTAGATTATATTTTGGGGTTTACAACTTCAACCATTAAAATTTCTTGTGATGTTAATTTTCTTATATATTAGTTATACAACTAATGTAGGCTTCTATAACTATAAGTTATATGGGCTTCTACACGTTATAAGATTTGCTTTGGGGTTATAAACTGTATATAAAACTAACCTTTGATCATCAATATATTCGTTTATACAAATTTAAAGAAGGATACCTACTGTTTAACTTCGCAAACATTCGTACATCTTTGTATAACATATTTGATTATTAATTTCTTTACTGTAATATTAACAACTTCTAAATCATTTGATCTATCAATATGAAATAAAAGGTAACTAAAAGATAATATTTTTACCTTTCTTTAAATATATAATAACGGATATAAATAAACAATTTGAACAAATAGGCCTACAGTTTTATAATCCTTATAATTGTACACATTTACCGAGTTAAAAATCCCCGTAGTCATAGAAGTTATCACTTCCAACGTGTGGTCTTAAGCACACCCAGTTAATTTTTTTTTTCATTTTGAATCATTCGAATTTTACATTACATTCTCACTCAGTGGTTATAAGAACACATAGGCTTTACAGATCTGTATCCAACACTAATTCAACTATGTATCACAGATCCTTTTCCGTAATCTTCCAAGGAACCTGAGATTATTTCAAAATTATGAAGTTAAGGCTGATAAAAAGCAAGGTGCTTTATGGTTGAGGGAGGTCGGGAAGGATGAGGGGAGACTTTCATTTCTTCGGAGAATGCATAGTTATGTTTATTTATGTTGCTCATTGTTAGATTATTTCTCGCTCTATTTCTGAAATTGTGTAAAGGTATAATTTGTGCATGCACTGATGTTACGTTGTTGTTCTAGTGCTGATTTTAATTAAACTTTTTTACATTTTAAATGTTTTATTTTTTTTCTTCTTCTATTCCCCATAATAATTATTACTGTAAAGTTAATTGGTGAACGACTCGAGTACACGCACAACATTAATATAAATATGAGAACTAATATATAGATTTATGTTAAATATTTTTATGGAATTAATAATAATTAATAATATTTGATACGGTTTGAAAATCAGGTCTATAAAACTCTATTAATAAATTTGCGTTATAACCACTAGTCTTTATACAGGGTGTCTCATGGAGAAACAGAGAAACTTTCAAGGCGTGTGTTCTACTAGTGAAAATATTTTTTTACTTTCCTTACCCTATACTAGGTAAGGTAAGTATTGCGATCGACCCAAAAATTCGATGTCGAGTTTTCATAATATCTTTACGTTTCAAGGCCCCCTGAGTCAAAAAAATGCATTTTTGGCAATTGGTCTGTCTGTGTGTCTGTGTGTCTGTGTGTGTGTGTGTGTGTGTGTGTGTCCGGAGTGCACAGGGCAAACGGCTGGACGGATCGAACTGAAATTTACAGGATATCTTCAAACATGTAAACAATTAAACCCATGTAAATTTGAAGCAAATCGGAGGTGGTGTCTTACCGTGGGAGCAGTTTTTAGCACATTTTTGGTATTTACTCCAAATTAACTCTAACGATTTTGATTAAACTTTGCTAACATACTCTACTCCGACCCCCTTAACACCCTATGTACGCGAAAGACCGTTAAAAATTCGTTGAAAAAAGTTATTACAAAAACCAAGTTATTTTGTTTTTTATCTCTGAAATGGCTGGTCCTATCGACTTGAAAATGGCCTCATTCGATTCAGCGTCCAAAATAATGTCAAAAACGATACCCCACTCAACTTTTTCCATTTTTTCAAAAATTGCCCCCAAAATAAAATTGTTGTTGGGGGTAAAAATGTCTTTTTTTAAACTAGCCGTATTTGGTATCAAATTTGACATTTTGTGAGGTTAGAAATCGATTGAGAAAAAAATCAGGTCCGTGGGATTAACCGTTTTGAAGTTAGTACCGCATTTGAAGTTCTAACCTAGAAAAAGCTGTTGGTTTTGAAGAATTATAAAATGATATAAATATTTAAGTCAAGTTGCTATGGTAATGAATATAAAAATAAAATAAACGGTACCAGAAACTGGCACATACTTTCTCACAAACATTTAAATTATTAACTCGAAAATGGTATCATCAATCTCTCGCTCGAGAAATTTGATAATTGATACAGCATCTATTTTGGTAAGGAAAGTTGTGTGATGTGCACACCAGATGTTTTTTTTTACAAAATAATTCATATCTAGAGAAAAATTTGACTGATTGAGTTCAAACTTGGCATGCAGTTTAACCTTACAATGCAATGGTCTATCTTAAAACAAATAAGGGATTATATGCAATAATGCGTTTCAAAATGGCGGCTGTTTGAAATTTCAAATCTAAATTACTCAAAAACGGTACATTTAACAAAATATGTCAATACTTCTGTTTTGTAGCCGTTTTGATTCCGTATCGAATAGTCTCACAGTCAACACAATCGGATAATAGTTAAGTTATGTGTAATAATTGGTTTGTTTAACCCGGCAACCTATACCAACACAGTAAACACAACAATATTGTGGTTACGTATGCTGTTATTATCTTAGAGTTAACTAATAACCTATACTATCCAACATATAATCAAAAGCGCAACAATATAGGTATCTTGACATTTTATTTTTTGTTAAAATGTTTGGGTTTTAAATAATTTAGGTTTTAAATTTTCAAACAGCCACCATTTTGAAACGATTATTGGATATAATAGTTGATTTTTTTTAAAGATAGATCATTGTTAGATTAAACTTCATCCCAAGTTTGAACTCAATCAGTCAAACCGTTCTCAAGATATGAATTATTTTGTAAAAAAAACATAATGGCGGATATATGGAAAAGGAAGCATTTCAGAACCTATAGGAACATTTTTCTTTATTTTCAGTAGTAAAATACGTATTGAAAGTTTCTCCAAGAGACACCATATTTATAAACGGTTTTTTCCTGACTGAATGAATGACTGGAACAGAATTAACGTATAGAAAAAAATACTTAAGATACAAATACAGAAATCCATAGGTATAATCTTATGTTGCACACTAAGAAATAATTTTACAAAATTTCTATTTTAAAGCGTAATAAAGGTGAAAATACCAGGGTTCACAACTAGCCATATAACAGATAAAAACGCTGATATGGATCAAAAGCTTAGCAACAAATGTTTGCTGAATGCATTCACATTCATTACATTTGCAACAAAACATTTAGAATCGATTTAGTATTTTTCAAAACCAACAATATTTTTATGTTATAGTTGTGGACAGGGTAAGTCTGAATCAGGATCGCTTCACATCCGCTGTGCATCCGTTAGACGCTAGTCTTTTTCTGGTTCAGAGTTACGCTGTCCACAACTACAGTTTAACGAGATATAAGCAAACACAAACAAAAATCAACGAAAAGGGTTACTGTATTACAATAACTCAAACATCTGTTGTAAATAAAACAGATGATTTATATCAAAAACTTAACACAATTTTAGGATAGGCACATCCTAAAGAAAGAATCCACATTTATTTCCATTGGAACCTACTTGATACAAATTTAGAACCTGTTTTTTTGTTTAACAACCAACAATATTTTTAGGATAGGTTTATATCGTTTTATTGTATATCCTGTCATTCACACAAAACTCAGGTTGTACTGCGTATGCTTCAAGATCAAAGATCCCACAACCCTACCCCGATCCTAGTGCCTCTGCCCTAACCAATCGTCATTTCATTGAAAATAATTCGTCCACGCAGCTGAACCGCTGACGTGACTTGAGCAAATATCCAAAATTAAGTTTATAGGCCTATGTTTTAGGGTTTCAACCAACTATTCGGGAAATCGGTCTATTCACGACGGTGCTGAATAGCTGCAAAATGGTTCGTACGCCATTCCGCATATTGGGAGTATCTTCAACACACAAATTATAGCGTGCTTCGCACGCCAACCCCCGTTTTGGGACTACCTTCAATACACAATGCATTGCGTGCTTCGCACGCCAATCCCACGGTAGAATCCCCCACATGGCTTTGAACCGGGTACGTCTATGGTATTTTACGTTTTGATCGATTTTGGAGGAACCAAGCGAGCTATAAGGTCGCGTAAAAAACAAAATGCGCAGAATAACATCCTACATTTGTACTTGTAGAAAAAACTCAAACACAAATTCATTCTCGTAGGAAAAATCTCAAAAAATAGTTACTTCCTGTGAAAAAACGTGCTTCCGATTGTTGGATTTTTTTGGCTAACGAACTCGTCCGAGCGACGTAGACAACCAACATGTGTACCAAATTTGTACCAAATCGGACTTAAAATGCTGCCGCTAGAGTGTGAACACACTCATATATATATGCTTTTTTAAAGAAACCCCAAAACGTGTTCTGGGGACCATGATCGGTGATCATTTGCTACTCCCGACCATAGGGTCCACTGCAATAGCTGATTTTTCCTATGTAAATTCGCTAATAATAGATTATACAATAGAGTAATCTGTTTGCATTTACTTCACCGAGAGTCACCGTGGGGACGGAGTCCATAGTATTATACGCATTTCGATACAACCATCTTATCCACAAATGGTTTATATTCACCGATTTAACTTTGTTGAAAGAAGTACAATTTCCGGAGGATAAATAAACAATATTGTCATATTTAAAGTAAACAGTGTTTCTTGGAATGATGGATGGTTTTGTTTCCATTCTTTCATTTCAATTCTGATACAAAAAATGTATACAGTATTTATAAACAAAAAAACTGTAAAAAAATACGAATTTACAATGAACAGATTGTAGATTTATAAGGTAAATAATTGAATTGCTGTTCGAACTACATCCGTTAGATTATACAAGAACGATATAAAATAATTCATGACATATTAGTCTACACGTGAAATATATTTCCACGGTCTTCTAGAATCACTGGAAATCTACTTTTCTTTTAAAATAACATTTATTATGTACACAAAAGTACAGTCTCTGTACAAACAAAGTTGCCCCCCCCCCCTTGTAATGTGTCTGCAAGCACAAAGCTTTGTTATTATAAAACTTCTGGACTTGGTTGGAAGTTTAACTGTTAAAACTAAATTTACTTTTAGAATTTTACCAACAGTGTTAAAAGTTTTTAAAGTTGCCTTCGACTAATCGAAATAATATTTACTTAAAATAGTTAAACTACATAGAGCTATTTAACTTTTTTAATCATTTTAAATTATTCGTACGGTGGGAAGTAGACTTCGTGCTTAGTTATAGCAGCCAATTCAATGAGTTTTGCTACCTTTCAATGTGTTACTCGATCGCGTTGGTAAGAAAAATCAATATGAGAACTGGCCATGACTAAATAAGTTTATGCGAAGTATTATAAAGAAAAACAGATATTTTTAACATCCACTTAAATGTTTTGTTTAATCTTTAACTTTGTAGAAAAACCTTACAATAGCAAAATTTTTTAAATAAAACAACTAAATTGCAATTAATTTTGTTTTAATTTAGGAAATGAGCTGACAACTAAGTAATAATGCAATAATAATACTTGATATTCCATATGACCACTGATCAATTACACCACAGCCCCAAGTTAAAGTTGGAACAGCTTATCAAAAACAATACTACAATAAGGAACAGCGACAGTTTGGAGAACACTTATGATTTTGTAAACAAAACGAAAAACATTAAAATTGCCAAAAACTATAAAATTATTTCATTTGATGTGGTTAACATGTATACCAATATCCCGGTTGTCGAAACTATGAATATACTTAAAAACAACTTCACCAATACCAAGAAATTGCATAAACAAGGTGTAGAAGAATTAATTTTGCTTTTGCAGAAAGTATTAGAACCAAATTACTTCAGTTTTAAAAACACTTTCTGCACACAAATGGATGGCCTAGCTATGGGTTCACCGCTTTCCGGATTATTTGAACCACTTTGCAAAGGAACACATACTTTCTAGTGAAAATAATAACAAGCATAACATCATATTTTACAGTCTTTATGTCGATGAAACCTTTGTAATTTTTAATTTCACTAATAGGCAAGCCGTGGGGTTATTGAACTATATGAATAATGTCTATCCCAAAATACAGTTCACACTGGAGATTGAAAATAATCAACAACTCAACTTCCTAGACTTAACCATTACAAAAACAACAGACGTCATTATGCATGTACTGTCTCACCATCCTTACTCGCAGAAAATTACAAACGTACAGAAACAGACACACACTGGTATACATAAAAGTTTAATCTCATTAACAAATTAATTCGTACTTTAATTGCCATCTTTATTTCCATGCGGTTTTGATCAATTTAGCTAGTCTCCACTAATCTCTGCCATTTAGTTATTGTTCTCTTTTCTTTCTGAATTTGATTGAGAAAAGAAATCTTCCTTACATCTGCAAATTAGGACAACGAACTGTAAAACGGAAAACTGTCTCGTTTTCATTTAAACCGAACAAAGAGCATCACGATGTTTTCTCTTTAATCCTAGGTTTTTAGTCTAAATCTAAAAGTTCCTCTCTTGCCTTAATGATCCTACTTGTTTGAATATCAAACTCATCAGACAGAAAAGTTCTGTCGAATAACGTTCAAGTTTCCTGTGATGTTAAGTTGTATCCCTTGACCTCTTTAAACATTCTGGCTCCCAAGTTTCTCTAACTGTTTCTTTAATATAAAACATCTGTTTCCGTATCCTACCAATTCAACCTATGCCCACACCAACCTCAAGTTTGCATCCTAACTCTTTCCACGTGTGACCAGTAAACCGCAGTTTTTATTGGTTGTTTTTCTAGAATGTTTTGTAACGAATTCGTTGTTAAAGAAAAGCAATGCAAATTTGTAATGTAAAGAAATAAACGTTTTCAAACATTGCCTTCGTGTAAGAAATATTTTAGTAGAATTTATTTGCACAAGCCTCCAGGTGTAGATCACGCACTACTTTGTTAAAATCGCAGCGAAAAACCACCTGCTTGAGTTTACGCCTTGACCTTGAGTTCTCTTCTTATGTAACGCTTCGCTTCGCTCTCAGCGGGAATTCGCATCCCGGCCGTCGACCTTGTATCAGAAGTACCCTACGGTAGATTCTCCTCGTTTAATTGAACCGGGTAATTTTATGATATTTTATGTTTTGATTGATTTTGGGAGAACGATACGTGCTAAACGGTCGTGAAAGGAAAACCAAATGTGCAGAATAACCTCAAGATTGTGCCGCGCTATTTGTTATGTTACACATCGTCTATTAAAATGATCTAATTTTTAATAAACATTTAGAGTCACGTTCACTCTACTACAGAGATAATTCAGGATTTGTGGTCATATGGGTGAAAATAAAGAAACCGATCTTATAAACAAATTCAGGATTTCATCAGCTATCTACTATTTTGTTATGTAAGTTGTTTGCTTGATTTGTATTTAGTTTACTTCTTCTTTTCACACTAACCATGGAATACTGCAAGCAATGGTTAGATATCTCAAAACCAGTATATATATAGCTTACATGTCAATAATTTGAGGGAAATGAATAGTATTATTATTAAAAAAATCACTTCATAGTCATATGTTTTATACAATTTTAACGTCAGAAAATATTATTTTTGTAAAATATATAATTTTGTTGGAGTACGTATTTTTTAAGTAATGACGACGATCTATTTTTTTTTTTTGTAAACATAATTTCTTTGCTCGTGGAAAATCGTTTCATCGTCATTACGCCTAAGTGGTGTTTATGGTGCATAGTTAATGACGAATAAATATTCCACTTTTAAAAAATACAGTAGGACCTTATATAGTACGTCAAAAAAGTATCGTGAAGGCTGAATTTTTTGGCTTCCAACAAAGAAAGAAACATGTTTAGCGTCTCAATTTAAAAGATTGTATATTTTGAATAACTTGATTTTTAAATTGTGAAAACATCAACCATTATAGCGGCTAACTTCTTTTACAAAAACCTCCATTTTATGCCTTTTCGGATTTTATACGTAAATCTAAGCACTTTTTTATTCTTAGCATTTATTTATAAACCTAACCGTTTTAGTGAAATTTGGACCTAATATTTTCATTTTTTTTTTATTTTAAGATGAAAATAAATTCCCTTTTTTAATATGCTTTAGATAACTTGTTTTATAAAGTCACACAATGGAGATATATATGCGTTTTTTGGAAAAACTCCTAATTTAAAAATCCAGAACTTGTACTTCATCTTTTACTGATAGAATGCACTGCAATGCATTTAGTGGTGGTATTATTTTCTTTAAAATCAACACTAGTCACACATATTTTAAATTATTAAAAACATCTGTTATAAAATAACCTCAATTGTCAGCAAGTTGCCTTTAAAAACAACACATGTCATTGACTAGTGTTGTTTTTCCAAGAAAACGATTGCAATTAAATGTATTTTATAAAAGTAAACGTTTAAGGCAGCAGTAATAATTACTTTTGAAACCATCCAGTGTATTATTTAAATTTTTTGTTTAGACAAAAAATAGGGTTTGTTAAAGTGAATCTGTTCAAAGCTAGAACCTTTTATGCATCCCCCAGAAAATATATGATAAAGTGGCTTGTGGTGTTTTTCCAAGAAACAGTTAAATTACAAACAGATTGGTAGTTTAATGACAGGTCAAGCGTTGTCGGTGAAAAACTATCTGCAGCCACTAAAATAAATTTGCTTCTACCCTTTGTATTTACCCTGTTTTAAATGTTTGTTGGATTTAACAAGCAAAGTGGCAGAAATAGTTTTTTTGGTTATCACTAGCAAACCTAGCAACGTATTGAAGCCAGTCCAAGCGTGGTAATTTGACCTTCCCACGTGGTAGGTAGCAGCACCAAACAGACTCTATATTCAAACACAATAAGCGAAAAATGTGATGTTCGGCATTACCCGGGTGGTCGCCATTTTCCCGGTCTCCCCTATATTTCATAAACACCTTTACTTCTGGTTACCGCTCGCAGTCCTGTTTATTGTTTCAGATGACGACCGTTTCGCCTATTTATCAGGCATTATTACACCACTTTACAAATTCGAATTAATACAAAATAAACATTAATTGGTATTAGTTTGCGTAAGTCACGTAAAATTGTTATCATATAGTTCTAACAAACACACTCGTCGCATTTAAAATTGAATTATGTACACAACCCAACGCACGGGTTTAAATGTTCATTAATACATAGTTGTGGACAGTATAACTCTGAACCAGGAAAAGGGCTAGCTTCTTCCCTCCGGCCGACCCTAACTAGTGTCGCTTGGCTGCACTGAATGAAAACAAGTACTATGTGCCTAATACCAAATATTCAGTTAAGTTATTGTCAAAAATTATTAAAAACCATTATCAAATTACGTTTTGTAATTAAATTTCTATTATTTTTATACTAAATTTCACGTAAATCGGCCAATTTTAACAAACTTGTACCGCCAAACTAGTTTTTATTTTTAAAACTAACTTTGAATGAACAGTGGAACTAAAATACAATTCATGTAAAAAAGTGAGCATATGGAGGGACAAAATAATAATCTACGTATGATTGTAATAATTTTGTATTGCTTCATAACCAAAACAAATTGCCGTTTTTAAGGAAATTCGAAAACATAATTAATATACTATGTAACTTCATTTAATATACAATAAATACAAAATAATACATAGCGAGAAAAAAGTTAATGTACATGAGCGAGAATTAGATTGTCTTAAATCGTGTTTTATTTTTATTTACCTACCATAGTTATATTTTAGTAATATATTTTAACTAGAAACAAAGTACTAAATATTTACAAAACACATAAATTATTACAGTCATACATAGAGTATTTTTGTCCCTCCATATGCTCACGTTTTTACATGAATTGTATTTTAGTTCCACTGTCCATTCAAAGTTAGTTTTAAAAATAAAAACTAGTTTGGCGGTACAACTTGGTCGAAATTGTCCGATTTACATCAAATTTAGTATAAAAAACATCGAAATTTAAATACAAAACGTAATATGATAATGGTTGTTAATAATTTTTGACAATAACTTAACAGACTTTTTGGTATTAGGCACCTAGTACTTGTTTTAATTGAGTGTAGCCAAGCGACACAAATTAGGGTCGGCCGGGCGAAAGACGCTAGCCTTTTCCTGGTCTACACTGTCCACAACTATAGTTCCATTCATACGTGCACTCGTTCACCGCTCGAACGTAAAGTGACTGATGTTATTAGAATTTGAAAACCACCAAGTTAATTAAAATAGACAATCCTTTAAAATGAGAGCTTAAACATTAAATTTGTTCTTTGTTAGAAGCCGAGACATCCAGCCGATCCTATTCTTTTTTGACAAAGCTGTGTTTTTTATTATTCCTTACATCTATACTAATATTATAAAGATGTAAAGTTGGTTTTTTGTTTGTATGTAGGGGGTAATCTCTGGAACTCCTGAACCGATTGAAAAAATAGTTTTACTAATAAAAAGCTACACTATCCCTGAGTAACATAGGCTATAGTTCATTTTGATAAAAACATTTTTTATTTCAATATTTGTAAATGTTTTAGGTTACGCCTAGACTGGCGAACTAATAGATGTATTTAAATTTATTACCATAGCAACCAATTGAATGAAATAACAGATAAAACAACTGTTTGATCCAATACTTTCCAACAGCTGATTTCAAACTTTGAAACAATTACTTGTATTTCTAACTTTTAGGTTAGGTTTTTATTAAAGCGTAGACCTAAACCTTGTTGGTTCTTTTAACCTTTATTATAACTTCTGCTATAAAATATACGAAATAATTTGATTTGCACATTTAACATTATTTACCGTATTAGCTTTGGGGTTATTATTAATCCTACTTTATTATTATAAAGAAAACAAAACGTGGATGTGTGCATAGAAGTTTCCGACGGTGTTGGCGTGCAGAGCACGCAGGGGTTTCCGCTAGTGTATTATAAATCCAGATAAAATTGATTATCTACGTGTTATGTAAGACCAGAACGAACGCTAGAGAAATCAATGCAAAGATTATGTCCGTACTACAATATACTTACTGTTGATATATTCCATGTTTGCTCGTTGGAAAACTGCTCGTATGTTTATCGGGTAGTTTACATTTTACTAACAATATAATGTCATCCGGCTAGGAATTATGATACGACAAAACCTTCTGAAACACTTATCTGAAATAATCTCCGAGGCATGCCCCAAATAAAACCGATCAACATAAGTTATGGGAGTTGGCAACGTGACCTTCCGAGTTAACTACCCAGGAAATATAATTTATGGTTATCATGCGATCGTATTTCTTTATAAAAGTAAAAGCTAACAGACTCTATTTACTTTGTGATTTCCTAGTATTTAATTTCAATGCTACCGAAATCACTTTTAAAGCCATCAATGTTGTTTTAGTTTTCGGTTTTCTTAATGTTTAATTTATACCTTTTATTTCTTGTATATGTTTTACCTGTACAAAAATTATTCATTTTGTATATGTGTTACGATCTAACTAAAATACTGCTCATCGGATATTAATGAAAATATCACCTATGTGTTAAGTTTTTACATTTTAATATAACTTCTGTCGTACCATCTAGGCCTATACTAATATTATAAAAAGGTAAAATATGTTTGTTTGTATGTAGGGGGTAATCTCTGGAACTACTGAACCGATTGAAAACATAGTTTTACTAATAAAAAGCTACACTATCCCTGAATAACACAGGCTAGAATTTATTTTAATTTTAGGGTTGAACCGACCTCTAAAACAATAAATATTAATTGTTATAATTTCCTTGAAGCTACTGAGCTGAAATTTTGTATATTTATTTCATAAAAGATGCATACTAAAATTTAACTAGATTTTCAATTTGTCGCTGCTGCTAAGGGGTGAAAATGTGATAACAACCCATAAAACAATACAAATATTAATTGTTATAATTTCCTTAAAGCTACTGAGCTGAAATTTTGTATATTTATTTCATAAAAGATGCATACTAAAATTTAACTAGATTTTCATTTTGTCGCTGCTGCTAAGGGGTGAAAATGTGATAACAACCCATAAAACAATACAAATATTAATTGCTATAATTTCCTTGAAGCTACTGAGCTGAAATTTTGTATATTTATTTCTTAAAAGATGCATACTAAAAGTTAACTAGATTTGCATTTTGTCGCGTGCTGCTAAGGGGTGAAAATGTTATAACAACCCCTAAAACAATACAAATATTAATTTTTATAATTTCCTTAAAGCTACTGACCTGAAATTTTGTATATTTATTTCTTAAAAGATGTATACTAAAAGTTAACTAGATTTGCTTTTTGTCGCGTGCTGCTAAGGGGTGAAAATGTTATAACAACCCCTAAAACAATATAAATATCAATTGTTATAATGTCCTTAAACCTACTGAGCAGAAATTTTGTATATTTATTTCTTAAAAGATGCATACTAAAAATTAACTAGAATTGCATTTTGTCGCGTGCTGCTAAGGGGTGAAAATGTGATAACAACCCATAAAACAATACAAATATTAATTGTTATAATTTCCTTAAAGCTACTGAGCTGAAATTTTGTATATTTATTTCATAAAAGATGCATACTAAAATTTAACTAGATTTTCATTTTGTCGCTGCTGCTAAGGGGTGAAAATGTGATAACAACCCATAAAACAATACAAATATTAATTGCTATAATTTCCTTGAAGCTGAAATTTTGTATATTTATTTCTTAAAAGATGCATACTAAGAGTTAACTAGATTTGCATTTTGTCGCCTGCTGCTAAGAGTTGAAAATGTGATAGCAACCCCTAAAGCAATACAAATCAGGTACTTTCCTTAAAGTTAGTGAGCTGAAAATTATTACATTTATTTCTTACAACATACACAGAAAAATATCATAGATTTACATTTTGTCGTGAGCTGCTAAAATGTGAAAATGTATTTTACCCATGTAAACAATGTCGATTGTTATACTTTCCTTAAAGCTAGAGAATGAACCCTTAATAAATTAAGGAATTTAAAAATAAGAAACAACTATGTTACATCGTGATTAAAAATAAATAAGACATTAGAATTTAATGGTATTCCTGTTTATATAAAATAACCTGTTTTCATTTTCTTCGACGCGAGTCAGCGCGAGGGTTAGCGAGGAAAGCTAGTCATAAACAATTTAGAAAATTCGTATTAGTAGTCGTCGCGTGACTTGGGCCCTAAAAAAACTTATTTGCCTACGTTTTTTGCATCTATTTGCGGATCCAGAGTTACTAAAAAATATGATTCCCTTATACGTTTTAAGTTTTATTACATTATTATGTTTTCTGTCGCAAATTGATGCAAAACAAGTTGTACAATAAATAACAACTTACGACAAAAGTCAAAGGAGAACTGCTTATATTATTTTTACCAACTTAGCTTTTAATGATATGATTCACACAAAACTTAATTACAGTATGAGCCAAAATAAATAGTAGTAAAATTTTAATAGTTTTGAATTATTTATGTTTACACACACAGTACAGTAAAATGACGTTGAAAACTTTAGTTTTCAACCCACACATGTTCTATATGTCCTGCACTAAGTTTTAGGCAACTCTCGTAGTGTTGTTGAAGTTCTGCAAACATGTTGATGTTGGATTGTTCACGCTTGTAACATATCCAGTTATTATTCACGAAGCTCCTCGATGGCAGTCGGTGGTTAGTATCTAACAATCCATTCTTTCATAACTTCCCACACATAAGCATCAGGTGGTGAAATATCGGGGAAGTAGGGTGGGAATGAAAAGCTTGTTCCTCAGGAAATCAGAGTGTTGCCAGACTTTCTTTGAATTAGAACAATAGTGACTACAGCTGTGTGACCGGTGGTGCCATCTCGATGGATCTAATGGAAACCAGAAGTTGTTTGAATGGTAACACCTCTTCAGATCTCTTGCAAAAGGTTGAAAGATGTTTTCTCTGTCTCGTACCTGGTTTAGAGTAGCAGTATTCCTGTTATTTTCTTCAACTAATACGGTCCCACTACTTGATACAGCGCAAATTACTGTTACGAGCTCACTGGGTTGTGACTTTTCTACGACATCGACAGGACGTTGAAAACAGGTTGTTGTCTTGTTGATGAAACCGTTTAGGTGTTCATGACTTTTATATGAAAATCGTTCATTTTGTATGAACCCAAGGTAACAATAAACTATCTTTTTCTCCCCATACATTTAAAGGTTGTCAGGGATATATTTGGTGGATACCAATATCACAAAAGACTTAAATAATTCAAATAAAAACTAAAACAAAATAAAGAAATATTCTAATATTCAAAGCCAGTTAGTTAAGAGAAATCTTAACCCCGGACAGTTAAAATATTACAACTGATACTATCAGCACACGTGTAAACTATTAGGTTACGTTCCCAAACATTTCAATCAAGTCAGCAGCATTAGAAGTAGGCCTACTTGCTCTGAAACAAATGCAACGAATCGACAAAAAAATCTAAATGTTTAGATTAAAAATACATAAAAGAGCGGGGAAAAATTTGTTCACCCCAAATCATTCTTTTTAGTTCTATTACACAGTAAAAAAAAATATTTCAAAGGTTAAATCCTAAAAATACAGAAAAAGTCTGAGTAAGGTGGCGGATTTGGTCGGGTCTTCTTTATAAAGAATTAGCTGCCAAGGATTTAAAAAATACCTAATAAGCAATTGGAAGGAGATTCCAATTCAATTTAAAAGGTCAGAAACAGCTGTTTCAGTTAAGGGTTTAAAACAAAGCTTAATGTTAACTTAATTAACAAACTTTTAATTTCAGATATTTTACACTATATTTGGTTTTGCAAATATTTTAATAAAGAATAAGTTTTGTATATTAAATATTAGGGAGACTGCATGGTAGTTAATTAGTACAGTTTCCCTTAGCAACATTACACATTAAATATAATAATTATCAAAATATTATGGTGAAGTTAGTTTAG
>JAGFPH010002276.1:179945-190452 GCA_018207615.1 Philaenus spumarius | reverse complement strand
GTGAGTCCTCCGTTATATATCTATCAGTATGCGTGGGCTTTCTATATTTTGTGTTCAGGTTTTATTTTATCTAAGTTACTTTCTCACAAGTCAAGCTCATTAGTTATATTCTAAGAGTTAACTAGATTTGCATTTTATCGCGTGCTGCTAAGGGTTGAAAATGTGATAACAACCCATAAAACAATACAAATATTAATTGCTATAATTTCCTTGAAGCTACTGAGCTGAAATTTTGTATATTTATTTCTTAAAAGATGCATACTAAGAGTTAACTAGATTTGCATTTTGTCGCCTGCTGATAAGAGTTGAAAATGTGATAGCAACCCCTAAAGCAATACAAAGTAGGTACTTTCCTTAAAGTTAGTGAGCTGAAAATCAGTACATTTATTTCTTACAACATACACAGAAAAATATCATAGATTTACATTTTGTCGTGACCTGCTAAAATGTGAAAATGTATTAACAACCCATGTAAACAATGTTTATTGTTATACTTTCCGTAAAGCTAGAGAATGAACCCTTAATAAATTAAGGAATTTAAAAATAAGAAACAACTATGTTACATCGTGATTAAAAATAAATAAGACATTAGAATTTAATAGTATTCCTATTTATATAAAATAACCTGTTTTCATTTTCTTCGACGCGAGTCAGCGCGAGGGTTGGCGAGCAAAGCTAGTCATAAACAATTTAGAAAATTCGTATTAGTAGTCGTCGCGTGACTTGGGCCCTAAAATGGATACTTATTTGCCTACGTTTTTTGCATCTATTTGCGACCCGAATTACTAAAAAATATGATTCCCTTATACGTTTTAAGTTTTATGACATTATTATGTTTTCTGTCGCAAATTGATGCAAAACAAGTTGTACAATAAATAACAACTTACGACAAAAGTCAAAGGAGAACTGCTTATATTATTTTTACCAACTTAGCTTTTTATGATATGATTCACACAAAACTTAATTACAGTATGAGCCAAAATAAATAGTAGTACAATTTTAATAGTTTTGAATTATTTATGTTTACTCACACTGTACAGTAAAATGACGTTGAAAACTTTAGTTTTCAACCCACACATGTTCTATATGTCCTGCACTAAGTTTTAGGCAACTCTCGTAGTGTTGTTGAAGTTCTGCAAACATGTTGATGTTGGATTGTTCACGCTTGTAACATATGCAGTTATTATTCACGAAGCTCCTCGATGGCAGTCGGTGGTTAGTATCTAACAATCCATTCTTTCATAACTTCCCACACATAAGCATCAGGTGGTGAAATATCGGGGAAGTAGGGTGGGAATGAAAAGCTTGTTCCTCAGGAAATCAGAGTGTTGCCAGACTTTCTTTGAATTAGAACAATAGTGACTACAGCTGTGTGACCGGTGGTGCCATCTCGATGGATCTAATGGAAACCAGAAGTTGTTAGAATGGCAACACCTCTTCAGATCTCTTGCAAAAGGTTGAAAGATGTTTTCTCTGTCTCGTACCTGGTTTAGAGTAGCAGTATTCCTGTTATTTTCTTCAACTAATACGGTCCCACTACGTGATACAGCGCAAAATACTGCTACGAGCTCACTGGGCTGTGACGTTTCTACGACATCGACAGGACATTGAAAACAGGTTGTTGTCTTGTTGATGAAACCGTTTAGGTGTTCATGACTTTTATATGAAAATCGTTCATTTTGTATGAACCCAAGGTAACAATAAACTATATTTTTCTCCCCTTACATTTAAAGGTTGTCAGGGATATATTGGTGGATACCAATATCCCAAAAGAATTAAATAATTAAAATAAAAACTAAAACAAAATAAAGAAATATTCCAATATTCAAAGAAAGTTAGTTAAGAGAAATCTTTACTCTGGACAGTTAAAATATTACAACTGGTACTATCAGCACACGTGTAAACTATTAGGTTACGTTCCCAAACATTTCAATCAAGTCAGCAGCATTAGAAGTATTCCTACTTACTCTGAAACAAGTGAAACGAATCGACAAAAAAATTCAAAATGTTTAGATTAAAAATACATAAAAGAGCGGGGAAAAATTGGTTCACCCCAAATCATTCTTTTTAGTTCTATTACACAGTAAAAAAAAAATATTTCAAAGGTTAAATCCTAAAAATACAGAAAAATTTTGAGTAAGGTGGCGGATTTGGTCGGGTCTTCTTTATAAAGATTTAGCTGCCAAGGATTTTAAAAATACCTAATAAGCAATTGGAAGGAGATTCTAATTCAATTTAAAAGGTCAGAAACTGTTGTTTCAGTTAAGGGTTTAAAACAAAGCTTAATGTTAACTTAATTAACAAATTTTAATTTCAGATACTTTACACTATATTTGGTTTTGCAAATATTTTAATAAAGAATAAGTTTTGTATATCAAATATTAGGGAGACTGCATGGTAGTTAATTAGTACAGTTTCCCTTAGCAACATTATACATTAAATATAATAATTATCAAAATATTATGGTGAAGTTAGTTTAGTAGATTAAGCAACTTGTCACTAAGTAAAATTTAGAGAAAGAAACAAATTTATAAATTAAACATTAATAAATTGTATATTAAATTATTTGTACGTTTCTTAAGAACAATTTTAATTAAGTATCATGTTAATTCCACCTTTGTTCAAAAAATTCTAAATGTTAATAATTTTAAAAAAAATTAGCTGTCAAATTAATCATATGTCATGTACAATCTTTTATTATTAATTATACATTTATTATAATCTATTAACGTCTCTGAAGTTATTCCAACCAATTAATTGTGAGTCAGACCTCTCAAGCCAAGCAAAAATTGATTCGTAAGTCGGATCTGGTGGAGCCCCCAAAAGACAAACCATACATGGTTTTAAGATTATAAACCACTTAAGGTAAACACCGTGAAATAAAAATTTACCTTACATGATGAAGTCACCCAAATAAAATATTAACCTTACATGTTGAAGACACACCGAAATAAAATAAATAATATCCTTACAAGGTTAACAAGTTTTTATTCTATACGGGGATCCATGAAAGGTCTTAACCATTCTACTCGAAGTAGCATTACTGTTGTTTATTTTAAAAGGCGTGGAGAAGGCCTTTTTTCGGCGACTCCAACTTAATTGTCGTCTTTGGACGGCCTACTTACTCTCTACGCTGAGTTTTATCGACAAATATCTTTACGGAGTTACGTAGCGGCTGTTTGTGAAATCATTCTTGATTTCGGTTCAAACTAGAGTACAGGAATGTCCTATTCCGTATGAGCGAAGATAATGCTCTGCGATAAATTATTTCTTTTGTGAGGTAAGAACCAATAACGCTTTACCTAATCTTAAACAAGAATGTAATCGACTTTTCTAAAAACGAACCACATCTACTTTAATGTAATTACTGTTTCTTTTGATTCATACTGTAATATAATACAGTTTCAAGAGACTAATGTATTTTCATCTTATCATATTTTATTCTTAAAACTTCCAAACTGGATTGGCGTGTAAGCCGCGCAGGGAAATTCCCTAGTTATGATGACTTTAGGCATTTTCCTACGATCAATTTCAATCAAGTTTTCAATAAGAATGCCCGAGACAGTGTACAAAATATTGAAGAAGAAATGCGATGTTTTTAGCACAAGAATTTCCAGGAAGCCTGTTTAACAACAAATAACTTGAGATAAAAGAGTCCCTGTCGCTGAGCTTGTTATCTTTGTTTATTGCTTTGAAAATATATTCTCTCTCTGTGTCATCTGGTGTAACAGAGATAGGGATACCCTTTGAATATCAGTGCCTTCTCTATTAGTTTTTACAATTAATGTAAACACATGTATATAATTGAGTTACAAGGAAGTGTAATTGAATTAAACATGAACATATACGCATGGTTAGTACTGGTCCTTAAAGTAGTAAAGCGTTATAATTAATTACAATTTAATATAACGTATTAAATAATTTGTAGGTTTACTGGGAACACTTAGAAGAATTGAATACATCAAATAATCGTATGAAATACTTACCCATTCTCCCTTAGTGCCGTTTCTCTAATTATTTTTTAATACTAATTATTTACCTTACGTCCGTCTTGTGACGCCTTGTCGTTAAGTTCAAGACGACATGTTTCGGAGCCGGAACTCCATCATCTGGTAATTCCTCTGGTGAGTTCGTCGAAAATTAAAAACATTAAAATTGTATACACACACATATTTACACGGACACTAACACACAAGTCACAGTTCATCACATAAATAAATACGGAATAAAGATGTAGCGCATCTCAACGTCCGGTCTGTATAGTGCAGTGCAGCCTACTGATCGTTATCTCTGTATGTTTTATACAAATGGGTGATAGCCGTGTCGTATAAATAGTGACAGTTGAACGTAAGTTTGTCATTTAATAAGTAATCTGTGTTTTTTTTAATGCATTATATATTTCAAACTCCTCTATTGCATTCATTATTCTTCCTTTTGTACATGTGTACAAGGCTTCTTTTGTCAAGTCGAAGTCTCCCGTTCGATACGATTCAATGAGGTGACGTGCATAATTATACCGACTGATAACAGATCTCTTGTTAGGGAGATGATCTTTATAACGTTCCTTAAACGTTCTCCCTGTTTGACTAATATAATGTTTGTAACAATCCTTGCAATTAATTCTGTATACTTCTGAATACCTGACATATATGATTATGACAAAAATTATATTAATAACATTATTATTCATAGTAAATAATAACGAAATATGTTTATTAGTTAATACAATAATCAGCTATTTGATACAATATTTTCATTCACAATTGATTTCTAAATTATAAACAAATAATTTGTGTTTCTTAGGTTAGGTTTGTGTCTAACTGTAGACATGAGCCTTGCTGGGTATATATTGTTTGTGATTTCAATTTTTTCGCGGTCAAACATCAATGGTAAAAAAGTCGAAGTTATATAAAAAACAAATTTTCGTGGTTTGTTTTTTAATATCTATATATATATACACACATACCTATTTATAATTTTATAAAAATTATGCAAAACATCCCAAACCGGAGACCAGATAACTAGTCATATCCCGTCAGCTTGGAAGCGAGCCAACCACCGTTTGCTTTACTTCCGCCCTTCTACCCTCAAACCACAGATATGAAATGTTACCTGGTCTAGCCGAGATTCGAACTCAGTATCTTCTGATCAGGAAGGTTCTACGCTAACCACTCCACTATAATGGCTTGTCAATAAGAACTGAGAACAAAACAGCACTTGAGTGCTACCATATTGCCTATCTCGCCCCTTCTCTTAAATTATAATATATACTGCAATGCAAGACATGAGTTTGTCAAGACTTTGAGTGCTTCTCCTGTATCGTTAACAATTTCTGACTTAAGCCCGTTTGCCCTAACTTAAAAGATTACAATATATGAAATAATTCAATTTGGACCTTAACATTATTTACCATCTTAGCTGTGACGTTATTATTATAAGCTATACCTTTATTATAAAGAAAACATAACATATGTGTGTAGAAGGTTCCAACGGGGTTGACGTGCGGAGCACGCAGGGGTCTTCCCTAGTGATTAAATGAAATAAGCGAACCATTATTTATTACATTACTTATTACATAAATGTACTTAATTTTGTTATCACACTTTCTCGTACATTCACAGTTTGAGTTTACGCGGCTTCATTGCTATGCAAATTATAAACACCCGCCGTCTCCATGCACTACTTTATTAATCTCAAGGCATTCACATTATGTAATACCGAGCAAACTTCCAGGAATAAAAGTGATTAAGATAGCAATTTCCGTATCAGGAATTTTGTTGTAACCTTTTGTTTTTTCAGTAGTGATTTTTGCATTGAAAATTTATTTTAGTCTATGTGCAGACACGGAGTGTAATGTTCATTGTAAAGTAGGCCTAGACTGAGCCCAAACAGTGTATCAAACTTGGGCCTCTATAGGAATGATAATCAACCACTTTTTATGAAGATATTCCGAGGATATATTGGCGGGGAATTGGATCGTCTGACATGAGACGCGGTTGTTAACCAAAAAAAGTAGTTTTGTGTAATTCAATGTTCAGAGAAGTGTGAACAATATAATGTACAGTTTCTTCTAGTCGTAACACAAGTAAATTATTTTAATAAAAAGTAACAGAATTTGCATAAATAAATATTACTTCGAATATCAAAGTATTCACTTTAATTATAGGCCTAATATTAATGCATTTTAAAAATTATTTACTGTATATGATTTTACAAACTATACAATTTAGTTAATGTAATTATTCAAACATACTATTAATAGTGTTTTCTTTTCTTTTATTTAATTTGTGTATTTTGTGAGTTTGTTTTAAAAAATTGAGTTTTCTTTATTTTTGTAAATTTGTATTCCTATTGTTTTATAATTGTAATAGTGTGTTATTATTATATTATTGTTATTATTACTATTCAGTTTTGTATTGTATGTATTAACAGTGTTAGGTGGTTACACACAACCGCAATAGCACTGCGTAGTGCGTAAATGATTATATCGTAAGAACTGCCTGATTTATTTTGTAATTTTGTACGTTTATTTAATTATTACTTATTTTTTTTTATTTTTTTGTTTTGTTTTTTAATTTAATCTCCTTTCACTGGTTGCGGTGATTAGTATAGTTTCCCAAGTAGGTCGAAAGTATAAATGTTTAAATATTTTGTGTTGACAAAGTTCCCAGTGTGCGAACATCAGGAAATTTGAAAATGACTGAATAAAATAGTCGAAACGGCCGTTATATATCAACGACGAAAAATACGAAAAACGAAACATTTTCAGTCTAACGTTGACCCTTTACGTTGGATTTGGTCCAAATTGGGTACACACGTTGGCTTTCTAAGTCCCTCGGACAAAACAGAAAAAAAAATTCCAAAAACTGGAAGCAATTTTTTTCTCCAGAAACATTTTAACATTAAACAGTAAACCTTTATTGAGATGTTTCGTACAAGAATAAATCTTTTTTTCGTTTTATCTAAAAAAATATATAATATAGGAGATTATTTTGCACAATTGGTTCTTTTACAGGATATTATTTCCCACATAATTTCCACAAAACCGATAGAAAATTAAATAATTCGACCTTGCAGCTGAACCGCTGACGTGAGTAGAGCAAATTTCCAAAATTAAGTTTATAGGCCTATGTTTTAGGGTTTCAACTAACAATTTGGGAAATATGTCTATTCACGACGGTACTGAATAGCTGCAAAATGGTTCGCACGCCATTCCGCATATTGGGAGTATCTTCAATACACAACGAATTGCGTGCTTCACACGCCAACCCCCATATTTGGGAGTATCTTCAATACACAATGAATTGCGTGATTCACACGCCAACACCCGTATTGGGGGTATCTTCAATACACAATGAATTGCGTGCTTCACACGCCAACCCCCGGGACGAAGAAGCGCGCGAGCCGGTGCCAACAAATTATACTAATACATTTCGTATAAGGAGAAAACTGTACAGCGCTTTCGTGAGTAGACCAATTTTCCAAATAATTGCTTGAAACATTAAAACATATAGGCCTACTCTTAACTTGGGAAGCTGCGTGATCGAATTATGTTAACATTAATATAAGCAAACACCAAATAACATAGTTTTGATAAAATAAGACATACATTTTTATAAGATCATTATTTAACGTTTTAATTTATGAGAAGCACAGTTATGTATTTTATCTAAGTCCTTTTCTCAAACTTTAGAATAATAAAGACTAAATGGCTTTATGCCTGTAAAATATACTCAAATGCATCAAACGGAAATTCTTTTGTCTAAATCGTTTCTTGTTTGAACAAGAAACTCCTTCCCTTAGAGTATCAACACTTAAAATGTACCTTTTCACTGAGCTGTTTATTCAGATTCCTTTTCTTTTTACTATTGAATCTTGCGAAAATAATGTTTTGCTTTGCGGATGTATTTGCTAAAAGAAATGTACAGGTTGGTATTTTGTTTTACAAATAAATTGAATTTTTCAATTTTCAATATTCTGAGCATTAATAAAGTTTTCCGTTGTAAAAACTGTCTCGAGTAACTGAAAACTCTAAATAGAACTAAAACAGTCAAGTCAAATGTGAAGCTCATTTCAACCTGCTCTATGGGTGGAACAAATTTCTGTTCATTTATACTTGGTTGTATTTCCTATGAATTTCTGACGAAAATTTAATCAGGTATACATTTTACTACGGTGGTATATATTCGTTTTGGAGGAGAAATTGTCCTTTTCAAGAAATCTGACTTTTTATGAGAATAAATAGAAAAGAAATATTAAATTCTAAAATTACTGAACTAAACTTAAGAGATAATATTTGTAATAGCAATTAAAAAACGATAAATTGATATTGCTACCAAACATTAAATTTAAATGTCATTTTGTTAAGTGGATTTAATAAGTTTATATTACATAATATAGGCCTATATATATTTTCTGTTATTAGCTAAACAATTAACCCTAGAATGGGAGCGTACGTAAATATGACGTGTAGAATAAAGCCATTCGCTCCATACTAGTCAGTCATTTTGATTTATCCCCTCCAATTCTAGCAGTGCATCTATTCGTTACTTGTCTATGAGCAGGCATTGTGAATTAGATTATGTGTTAGATCTCTTATCCTGTTAGTTATAAAATTACCCTCACGTAAAAATTACGTATAAGCTACCAATGAGCTATATAAAAATAAAGATACTGTTCTAGGGTTTATATATATATATATATATATATATATTTAAAATTGTATTGTTAAAATTTAAACACAACTTGAAATACATTTCAAACAATTTTATGTGCTGATCATCAAACACATGCAATAGCTCACTATGTTGAAGCTAGCAAAAAGGAATGATATCCCCAACAAAACCCTAACTGTAAAGAAGTGCCAAATTCCAGAACCACTTCTACTTTCACGACAACCACTTCTGTTTTATTGTTATTGTTAACAGTTTGAATTGTTTCTGAATGAGGCATTAAACATCAGGATCATGTTTACTTACATAGGAGTTATTTGTGTGATGGAAAGGAGAGAACTAAGTAAATAAAAATGTCAGCCTATCAAAGTAGCGATTTCTACATTGTTTCCAAGTCTGTTCTTTCTTTAGTCCATAACTAACTTCGCTCCTACTTTCACGAGAAACACTGTTTTTTTATTTGTATTGCTTAGACTTGACCAGTTTCTTTATTATTATACCTAACTCCGCATGGACAACACAATTTTTAGAACACAATTTTCGGAATCTCTGATATTATGGAATTCATTCCAAGCTACCCAAACTAGCACGTTTTCCTTTTATTTCGGACTAGGGGAGACCCTTGCATCCCTCGCACGCCAACCCCGTTGGAACCTTCTACACACACCATTATATTATGTTTTCTTTATAATAATGGTGTAGGATTAATAATAACCCCAAAGCTAAGACGGTAAATAATGTTAAATCAAATTATTTTGTATATTTTATAACAGCAGTTATAATAAAGTTTGAAAGAACAAGCAAGGCTCAGGTCTACTATTTAATACAAATTTAACCTAAACGTTAGAAATACAATTAATTGCTTTACAGTTTGAAATCAGCTCTAAATGGGTACTACGAGAGCTGGTTACTCTATCAACAATAAACATATTTATTTCTTATTTAAAATGGCGCTCCCATTGCCCTAAAATATTTAGTACATTGTTGTGTTTACTTCAACGAAGGCATTGTTTACAAAAACCTATCTTAAAAGTTAGAAATACAAATAATTGTTTTAAGTTTGAAATCAGCTAATAGTGGAAATATTATAGGAATCAGCTGACTACTGTTATTATTATAGTCAATAAACATATGTGATGGGGCTTAAATTTTTTTTAAATAAATATTTTGTTCTTTTTATACTCAATTGATGCTGCTGTTTTTCAAAAAGTATATAAAACACATGTGTATTTGAATGGAACGTTGTGTCAAAATTTCAAAGTAATCGGTGAAGAACTATCAGAGATTTGAGATTTTGAACAAACTAACATTTACATTTTTATTTATTAAGATTTTGAGCAGTTGTTTTCTAATCAACCAGAAAAAACCTTCACAATGGGAGTGAATAAAGATTGCACTACATACAACTTCAATATAAAAATAAAATTTTTATATTTTAACAACTAAGAAATCAATACGTATTATATATAACTAATTTTCTTTATGTTTTCGAGACTTTATAAACATGCTGTGACTGATTCTTGGCTCTAGTTAAAACTAAAAAAATATTAACTGTTAATAAAAATAAAAAAACAGCGTACACCATATGCAATAAATGTTGTAAAAAAATTTAAGATTTATAACTTTTGAATCACATGTAAAAATTTATTAAAACTATAATACAAAAATGGTTATAATTTTCGTTGTTTGGATAAAGATCATTAACATGGATACCATCTGCGTATCAAGGAATACAATACCACTTGTTTTCTTTAAGGAACATAACTATACATTTATGGCAAAAGATTCTCAAAGACAAAAACGTAATTCCTTATACAATACCACTTGTTTTCATT
>JAGFPH010002276.1:158303-179935 GCA_018207615.1 Philaenus spumarius | reverse complement strand
CTTATACAACACCACTTGTTTTCTTTAAAGAACATATTACATATTATACATTTACAGTAAACATTTTACAAAGATAAAATCTTAATTTCGAATAGAAAATCACTAGCATAATATTGATTGAAGATGTAGAATTGGAAAAGTGAATTATACATTTTTGTTTGGATAAATATCCAGACAGAAGTATCAATGTATCGTATTTCATATTTATTCAACATACACGCTACGAGAAACACTGAAATATCCAACAATCGAAATACAAACGTATCTTTATTATTTGATACGGTTTAGACTCGACATCAAAGCTGCAGATACGAATAGGTGGAACAAAGTGACGTACCCTACAGTAGCTTTATTTCTGAAAACAAAATATTGTTTGGATATTTATACTCTTTTGTAAATATATGAAAACCTAAAACATATATTGAGAGTCAATTTATGTTCTTTTTGATGTACAATGTATTATTGAACAGTGATTTTTTTGTTGTTAAACACACAATGTGGAAGGCCATTGAAAATTACTTAAAAATGATAACGAGCAAGATCATGATTTAAAGGATTCAACAAGTTTTAACATCGTAAGGACATTAGTTTACTAGTACAGTTTTTACATATTTTTAAAGCCAATAATATTATAAGGTTTTACACGGTAAAGTAACAGTTTGTATTTGTTTTTACAAACTCCATGAAAACAGTTTATGGTTTTCTGATAATTACATTTGAAAATTCTAAGACGTGAACTCCTTCTGGTTGAGTAGATATGGACAGTCGTTTTAAATCGACAGGGTGATTCTATAATTCGATATAATTCAAGTGTGGTCAAAATAAAGAAACAATTTCCTATGAAGTTATTTATGTTCGGAAACTCTTCTTTTTTATACGTAATTTTTGTATCAAATAAGTTATATCTTTAGAACAGCTAAATGATTCAGGTGAAATTTTAGGTATTACTCTGTTTAAATAATGGGAGCCATTTAAATATTTTAAAAGCGAATAACTAAAAAAACTGTAATCAGTATATATTATTTCTCAAAGGTAATTTTTGTCGCTAAGCGATATCTCCCTTAATTCTTCATCAAAATTAATAAGTGAAACATCATTTTAAAGCTTATGTTCCACGCTATTGACGAAAAATAGTCAGATGTTTAATAAATTAATGTTTTCCTGAAAATATTCAATAAATAACTTGTATATTATACTTCATATGGTCAATAATGAAAGGCGCCATCTATTAACAATATTTTTAACGAAAATGGCAGCTGTTATTTAGGTAGTTTATAAAAAAATATTGTTCCTTATGAAAGTCGCCATATATTAACAATCTGTTTAACTAACATGACAGATGTTAGATTGTTTACTTTAAATATGGAAGTATAACCAATTACGCAAATTAAATCATCGTAAAGCGTTATAAACTGTTATTTATAAACCAACATAAAATTAAATCAACGTATTAAATCAGGTAAGCCCTCCTAAGTTAAATATATTATTTTTATATATTATAAATCATATTTTTATAGAGGATATTGTTTTATTACCGAAGACATGTTATCGTCAGTTAAGTAGGCCTATTTATACATTTCTGGCCAACCCTATGCTTATTAAATATTATCGTAGAGGTATGGTTTATTTATGCTGTACTTATTTATAAACATAATGTTTATGTTGCTTCCAAGTTTTATTCAAATCTAATGTATATTTTAATAAAAATTGGTATTGTATTCCTTATAATACATAATACCTTGTTTTTTTAAAGATCATATTATACAATATACATTTACAGCAAACAATTCTCAAAGACAAAAAAGCAATTCCTTATACAAAACCACTTGTTTTCTTTAAAGAACATATTACATAAAATTAATAGCAAACAATTCTCAAAGACAAAAAGTAATTCCTTATTTATACTATATCACCTCTTTTCTTTAAAGAACATATTAAACAATATACATTTACAGCAAACAATTCTCATAGACAAAAAAGTAATTCCTTATTTATACAACACCACTTGTTTTCTTTAAAGAACATATTATATAATATTAACAGCAAACAATTCTCAAATACAAAAAGTAATTCCTTATTTATACAACACCTCTTGTTTTCTTTAAAGAACATATTACACAATATACATTTACAGCAAACAATTCTCATACACAAAAAAAGTTATTCCTTATTTATATAATACCACTTGTTTTCTTTAAAGAACATATTAAACAATATACATTTATAGCAATCAATTCTAAAAGACAAAAAAGTAATTCCTTATACATACTACATTGTTTTTTTAAAGATCATATTAAACAATATACATTTACATCTGACAACTCTCAAAAACAAAAAAGTAATTACTTTTATAACATCACTTGTTACCTTTAAAGAACATATAACTCAATATACATTTACCGCAAACAATTCTCAAAGACAAAAAAAGTAATTCCGTATACATAATATCTTGTTTTCTTTTAGGAACATTTTACATAATATTAACAGCAAACAATTCTCAAAGACAAAAAAGTAATTTGTTATTTAAACAACACCACTTGTTTTCTTTAAAGAACATATTACACAATATACATTTACAGCAAACAATTCTCATATACAAAAAAAGTTATTCCTTATTTATAGAATACCACTTGTTTTCTTTAAACAATATACATTTACCACAATCAATTCTCAAAGACAAAAAAGTTATTCCTTTTACAACATCACTTGTTTCCTTTAAAGACCATATTACGCAATATACATTTACAGCAAACAATTCTCAAAGACAAAAAAATAATTCCTAATACATACTACATTGTTTTTTTAAAGATCATATTAAACAATATACATTTACATCTGACAACTCTCAAAAACAAAAAAGTAATTACTTTTATATCATCACTTGTTTCCTTTTAATAACATATTACACAATATACATTTACCGCAAACAATTCTCAAAGGCAAAAAAAGTTATTCCTTATAAATAATACCTTGTTTTCTTTAAAGAACATATTACATAATATTAACAGCAAACAATTATCATAGACAAAAAAGTAATTCCTTATTTATACAACAATACTTGTTTTCTTTAAAGAACATATTACACAATATACATTTACAGTAAACAATTCTTATATACAAACAAATTATTCCTTATTTATAGAATACCACTTGTTTTCTTCAAACAATATATTAAACAATATACATTTACAGCAATCAATTCTCAAAGACAAAAAAAGTAATTCCTTATACATATTACATTGTTTTTTTATAGATCATATTAAACAATATACATTTACATCTGACAATTCTCAAAGACAAAAAATTAATTCCTTTTACAACATCACTTGTTTCCTTTAAAGAACATATTACGCAATATACATTTACCGCAAACAATTCTAAAGACAAAAAATAACCCCTTATAGATTATCACCTGTTTTCTTTAAAGAACATATTACATAATATTCATTTACAGCAAAAAATTATCAAAGACAAAAACGTAATTTCTTATATGCCTACATAATACTTCACCATATTACATTTTAAATTAAATCATATACTGATAATTAGGCGTATATAAAGTTGTTGGCCTACCTACCTAAATATGTCCATAGAACTCTGATTTTGTTATATTATATTTATTAATATGTACTGTTTATGTACATTTTAAGTTTCATTAAACTCGAATGAATTCACTTTATAAAAAGAGGATTGGAATAGTGAACAATTTTCTAAAGTACTTGAGATGTACCTTAAGTGCATGGCCCTACTTAAATATTGTCCTAGTACATATATAACGATTTGTTTACAATAAGACTGAAATTTATTACTGACTTCCCATCAAATCAAATATCTTTCTTTAATAAATACTTGCATTCACTTGTTTCTACATTGTTATACAGTATTACTATTCGGTGTTTGATCACGACGCTATGCTAACTATTCGCACGGGTCTGCTAGTTTTTATAAAAACGTCAAAAGTAAACTATTAGAGGACACTTTTAACCCTATATTACTTATGTGTCGTCAAAATGACGATGCACCATTTGCAAAATCGCACTGACAACATGGGTGCGTGTTCTTAACCCCCCTCCCAGTACCACCCCCCTCCAACCACAGATGACAGCTGTATAGTTTCGTTGTTACAAGTAGTACGCATCCTTGTTTTCTTGAGCTCGCGTAGTCAGTTTGATGATACATAAGTGACAGTGTAACTTTTTAATTAATCAACCAATGCCGTAGAGAAAAAAAAACTTTTTAATTTTACTAAAAAAATGTAGAACAACTCAAGTATTTACCATAAGTATGTGTTTAAAAAATATATAAACAATTTGTATACGAGTTTTAATTTTTTCAAATTTCTTGTTTTTTTAATTTTTAAATAAAATGTGTACTTTTTTAAATCGAATAGTTTGATGTAAAACTTTTTTTTAAATATAGCCCTAAAATATGCTAGGATACAATTACAATTTAAAAAAATAATTACAAAATTATTTTTGTAGAGTACAAAAAATAAATATTTGTTAGTAGTCAAATTTACGATACCTTAGTAATACCGTTACAGAATATTGACATATTTAATCTAGGTTTAATCTGTTATCGAATGGTATAACTGACAAAACTATCGGACAAAGGATGACAGTAAAGTAGCGACAAACGTAAACTAATTGGTCTTGCAAATTAATTATACATAGGCTACGCTTTTTTCCTATGGATGACGCAGCCGTCAAACGGTAACTGTTTTGGGGTTACCCTTTATTCGCTATTTTTGACAGATATACTACTGGATAGAATATTAAATGGTGTACAAAAAATGACTCTTAAGTTTAAAAAAAAACTTAGGTTTTTTAGTTATTTTAGTTTTAAATAAATTTCCTAATAATTAATTTATTTATAAAGGCCTTTAGGATTATGAAAACGGTTATTGGACAAAATGATTTTTAAAAATAGATCTTTACTTGGTCAATTGAAGGGTAAAAATTTCAACTGAATCGGTTTAGCTGATATAGAGTTGTAAATTGTACAAATAATACAAAATGGCATGACTTCTTTTTCTCTATTCTTTTGAAGCGTTATGGGATGTCTATCCCACTATCAGAAAAAATCCTACGTTGAGTATAGGTTGTCAAAAAGTTCAGACAAAAAGGTGCACACGTAAAAAACACAACATACTGAAAAAAACACGTCAGAAGAATAAAAAAGAGGTAATTGTCGTATAAATAAAATTTCTTTTACTTTTATTGCATACAATTACCTTTCTAAATAATAAGATTTTTTACATTTCTTAAACTTTCTGGATTGTGTACTTAACTTTTGAATCACATTGTACTTGGTTGACATAAGGGAGCTTGACATTTTGGTTCCAACTTAAATAGAACTTAGATACGAAAACGTTAGTACACCTTCCTGTAATCTATAATATTATAAAGAGGTCAAATTTGTTTCTTTTATGTATAGGATGATCTCTGGAACTACTGAACCGATTGAAAAAATAGTTTTACTAATAAACAGCTACACTATCCCTCAGTAACATAGGCTATAATTAATTCTGATAAAAACATTTTGTGTTTCAATATTTGTAAATTTAGTCGGAAAAAAATCTTAGGGTAGGCGTATACTAATGAACCAACACATGTATTTCCAAGTATTACCATAGCAATAAATTAAATTAAATAACAGATAAAACAGCTGTTTGGTTCAATATTTCCATTAACAGCTGATTTAAAACTTTGAAGCAATTATTTGTATTCCCCCCTAACTTTTAGGTTTTATTTTTATATTATATTCGTATATTTTGTTATAATATATTCGAAATAATTTGATTTAAACATTTAACATTATTTACCATCTTAGATTTTTGGTTATTTATAATCCTACACCTGTATTATAAAGAAAACATAAAATGATTAGGCCTATGAGTATAGCAGGTTCCAACGGGGTTGGTGTGCAGCGCACGCAGGGGTTTCCCCTAGTTCATTTTATAAACAGGAAATATCACAAATATTCTCATTCCTCTAACAAAAAAAAAAAAAAAAAAAAACCCCAACCACAAACACTTCAAAGGTAAAAACTGAAAACGAAAATTATTTGAACAGTACATAGAAAGAAGATGGATGAAAAATCTGTTGGTTTTTATCCGGTTAATTTGTATTTCACCTAACGAAACACAGATAGGGCTAGTAAACATATTGACCAATCCAATTGCTGGAACTGGTAACAGATGTAGGAACTTGTAGAAACCAATGACTCGGAAGTAAGCGATAGCTCTACGGTGATAAATACTGTAATACATTGAACACATTTACTGTAAGGACCCAAGTTGATTGCACTCTATACATCAAAATAAAAAAGCTTATTTTCCTTAACTGTTGTTATCAAAATAATATGTACATCTACATTCATATAGAGGATTTGTCCTGACTAACTGATTGACAAGAATCAACGTGTAGCAAAAACTACTTAATGAGCGCACATATGATATTTTCTAGGAGGGGAGAGGGGTTAGACCGGGGTATTGGGCCTAACACGTTCACTGCTAAAGACGCACATGTGAGCTTGGTACTGAACACTATGAGAAGCGGCCGACGTACAGTGCATTGCACGCCAACCCCCGTATTGGGAGTATTTTCAATACACAGTGATTTGCGCGTTTTGCACGCTCACCCCCGTATTGGGGATATTTTCAATACACAGGGAGGGCATTGCGTGCTTCGCACGCCAACCTCCGTATTGGGAGTATTTTCAATACACACAGCATTGCGTGCTCCGCACGCCAATTTTAGGCCTATGTGCTACGGACGCACATGTGCGTCCGCTTTAAAATATTAGTGATTACTACGTAGAAAGGTTCAAAAATAAAAAATAAAGTAATTTCTACTCATTTAGACTATAGAAGTAAAAAATAAAAGTTCAACTCTTAGCATAGGAAATACGAAATTTGCGTAGCAATGAACGTGTTAAGGAGTACCCTCTCCCCTTTGGAAAAAGAAGTCCGGACATATTTTTGACCTCCCCAAGAAAGGTTTTAAAATTTGTGAATCCAATTTGGCTTTTTAGGTGAAATATTAACCCACACAACATTGAGTCTGTACTTTTACACCGTCAGTGAATACACAAAGACCTATAACACTCCTAGACGCCGCACCAAGTAGTGACCCAGCAGCTCGTGCTTGAACTCTTGTAAAAAATAAAATAAGTATATGTAAAATCAAACGGCACATAACATTTAAAACATATTTTACTGCTAATCTCTTTAAAGAAAAATACCTGACTATAATTAATAATATACTTATACTTTCCCTGGGAGTTAGGTGGGCCGTGGCCCCCTCTGCCCATAGGTATGGGCGCCCATGCACTTATACCAACAAATACGAAAATTTAAAGGTATATATAATGCCATCGAAGCACAATAAGAAAGAATTTAGCAACATTTTGGTTTTAATGCGTAAAAATAGTGAAAATTCGGATGAAACAGCTGTTTGAATCCAAAGTTTATCAACACATGTTTGTTTACATTCATCACCATAGCAACCGCCTTAGCAAACTTATAACAGTTGAACAAACTAAAAGCAAACACAAATAAAAATTAACGAAAAAATATTCTTGTATTGTAATTCAATTCTAACATCTGTTGTTTACATATTATAAATGTATAAATACTACATGTAAATATACATGTATCTGTTGTTTTACATATTATAAATAAAACAGCTGATTTGGATAAACAACATTAACTAATTTTACGTTAGGCATACCAAAACACGTTCATTTAGACCAATTTTGTAAAATGATGTACATGTAATAATTCTTCATAACTTCATAACAATTTTTTTAGATTAGGTAAAAGCAAACTAAAGGTGTACTGTATATATAAGTCAAATATCTGGTGTTACATTGTATTGTTGCCTTTATTTGGTTATATTAAAATTTGTTGGAAATTTTAATTATTGATTATTTAAATAACAATGGTGAAATTACAACTATTGCCGCATTTCGAATTATTGGCGTTAGTCGTGTCTATTCCTATCTCCGTCTTGAATTAGCAGTTTATAGGTCACCGCTCGGTCATCATTCGGGAGAAAATATTCTAGTACACAATAATCCATTTGCGTTGGCTTTGCAGCCGGGATTAGTGAACGGAGCCATAGAAATATTATAAAAGCAACCTTCTATAAAGACTATTTATTATTAATGTTATATAAAACAAAAGATTAAAAAAAGTATGTATCAATAAATGAAGTTAACATTAACTCCAAATAAATTTTACAATTGAAAGCTGTTAGAACATAAACAACGCATTAATAAATGTCGTAGATTTATACATTGGGGAGAAAGGAATATCATATACATATTATATTTTGTATTGTACCTGGGTTATGAGACTGAATAGTGAAGATACATTCCTACTGTTTTCCAATTAAATCTCAATACAACCAACAAAAAATGTCGTAGATACATTGGGGAGAAAGGAATATCATATACATATTATATTTTGTATTGTACCTGGGTTATGAGACTGAATAGTGAAGATACATTCCTACTGTTTTCCAATTAAATATCAATACAACCAATAAAATATAACAACTCAATTTGTAGTTTTCGATGGTTGTAGAAGTATAAACCAAAATATTAATTGTTATTTAACCATATTAAATTATTTATTTTAATTATAATTGATTAGATTATTATTAATTTTTGTCTAATCATTTTATTGAATTATAATGTATCATTTTAATTTATGATAATTAATATTTATCATATTAATTTATGACAATCATTAATTAATTAAAATTAATATTTATCATATTAATTTAAGATAATTAATATTTATCATAATAATTTATGATAATTAATATTTATCACGTTAATTTATGATAATTAATATTTATCATATTAATTTATTTAATCGATTTATAAACACAGCAAATCGATTTATATCTCTCGTTCTTTTAGCTATCGTTGTGGTGTTTTTAACATCTGTAAAACATGTTTTACTCGTGTTTTCCAAATTGAGTTGTATATTTTCTGCGAGCAAGAATTATGTGTGCCAAAATAGTATTAAAGATAGAAAACTTGTCAAAGGGACCAGGCGGTAAAAAAAACTACAACAAAGGAGGGACGAACAAAACTGTGGGAAATAATAGATATTGTTTTTTCCAATAGAACTGGTGGAGTATCTGTCCACAACAATGAGTTTCGGAAGGATTATGTTGTTCCGAGGACAAACTATGCTCTTTGTACTGTTTACCCGACAGGATGGCTGACTGCTGTAAAGTTTAATCAATAAGTGGGTTTTACTTTCAGTAAGTGTAAAAATATTATTTTTGAAAACTGTATGGAAATAGGTTTCTAAAAATATACTTTGTAATTAATTTCAACGTTTTCGGTTCGAATATTCACAGAATAAAATTACTTTTGGTCTAAATGTACCGATTTGGGTAGAAATGAATGTCGTGAAAGAGCAGAACTGCTGGAATTAGATTTATTTCAAATACAATTAATGGAAAAAAATATAAAATTATTTTTTTTTAATAAATCAAATGTTTAGAGGTGACCGATAGTTTTTTACCAGTATCAACAAGTAACCGATATAACTAGTTATCATTTATTTTCAGTACCAGTTACTGGACTTAGGAGTTATTGTTACAAACTTTGTAACCTGTAACGAATATTGTTATCATAGTCCTTTTTTCTACTGGTTTGAGTTACAAAATACAACGCTGAACATATAAACATAACTCCAATACCGCCTAGCCCTCTCTCTCTCCCACCACCTCCAACTAAGTTATTTTACCGTTTTTATTACTATTATAAACAGAATAGTTGGTACATGTTTTTTGTGATTTAAAGTACATTACCTAATAGGCTTATATCTTAAAAGCAATATGTATTATTTCGTCAGGGAGCAAATAACTTATGAAATCACTTTAACTGAATCCGTCGACGCGACGGGGGACGTCAGCAACGCTATTTCCACCCGCCCGGGTTCCCCATTGTTTAACAAAGTTGGCGCTAAAGTTATGCAGAAGAGTTTCAAAGAGTTATGAACCGAGGAAATATCGGAGGGTTCTGGGAAACTGTTTACCTTTAACATTTAAAATATTCCAAAACTTTACTTTCTTATTGAATTATGTGTTAACTTTATTTGTTTATTGTTGATTGGAATTAGGTTGATTGATTCAAGTATTGTGAAAGAAATACTTTTAAATGAACAAAAGAATGTTGGGTGTAAAATAATGAGCTTATTTTATTTAAGCTTAACTACTTAATTTATGTCCGTCACGTGACTTTCTTCTCTTTTTATAAGACGCGTTTCGTAGATTTACTCCATCATCTGACGCATGTCACTCTTGCAAGGTCGTCAAACATTTCATACAAAACACATAAACACAGAACATATTAAAACACTTTTTACGAGTGGGATGCATCTCGTATGGTGGTCCAAGGACAACTACATTCCACATCGCACCACCCCACGTCTCAAAAACAGCCGCCTACAACAGTGTGTTACATAGGCTCATTGCAATACCACTCGGACAGGAAGATTACGCGGAAGAGCTAAATACTGTTAAATCTATATATATAAAGCTGAAATACCACTGATTCACTCACTCACCACAGTATCTCGAAAAACATACCTCCTAGGAATGTGAAATTTGGTACAAATATTGCTCATAGGCCCTAGAGGCGCACTAACAAAGGATTTTGAAATATTTCGCGTTTAAGGGTTGAACCAACCTCTAAAGAAGTAAATGTTGTATGTTATACTTTCCTTAAATCTAGAAAGCTGAAATTTTGAACATTTATTTCTTGCAAAACACATAAAAAGTAAATGTTTTACATTTTGTTACGTGCTGCTAAGGGGTGAAAATGCGATAACCCCTAAAAACTATAAATATTAATTGGTATTCTTTCGTTAAAGCTAGAGATCTGAAATTTGGCATTTATTAATTTTAAGGAAATATTCAAATGCGTACAGCTAATCAAATCTATCCCGATCTATGCATGCACATATTAAAGTCGTATCTGTTTGATCTGCAACATCCAGCTGAGACTATGATTTTCCAGTCTGTAAATTTATCGGTTGAAAAATAAGACGCTCTTCACTCTGAATTCTTTATTTTTAATTTATTTAAATTATTCGGCAAACGTACCTTGACGAATACGATTGACGGGCAGCCAATGAACAAAACATACCAAACTAATTGAAAATACATGTAATAATTCACTTTCGGGAAATATAAGTTGAAAGAAAATGAGGGAGAAATATTACAATTATGTAGCATTCAGCTAGTACGAGTATAATGCCACAGCCAACGGTTATAAAGTATCTATGATAATCACCTTGTTAAATAAAAAAAAAAAAAAACAGAATAAAATCAGTAAATCTTTAAAACCTCGTGAAAAAACCACTTACATAGCCTATGAGTACGGAAACGTACTACCTGATTTCAAAAAATTTAAAATTACTAGAGCTTTTCGAATCAACAACAGCATTCATAAACTTCTTAGCCAAAAACCAAATAAAGATTTAAAATGTAAAACTGGGATTTACAAGCTAATTTGTGATTAATGTAATTCGTTCTATATAGGCAAACAGAAAGAGCGTTCCATCAGAGGTTCAAAGAACATCTTCATAAAAAGAACATATATGGTAATAAATCGAATTATGCACGCCACCTAATAGACGAAAACCGTTGCTATACTGACATTGAAACCGATTTGATACCATTGCACACACGCAAAAAAAGGCAAAATTATGGATGCTATCGGGGAATACGAAATAAACAAAGCGTTTAAAAACAATGAAATCAATTCTTGAAAGACCATCTGAATTTCTCCTCGAACACGCTGTACGACACGGCTATCAGTATACAAGATAACGGGCTTGCTAAAAAACGTCACCGCATGGTTACTCAACCTTGTAACGGCAGTTGTCTTTGGACCACCATACGGGATGCATCAAACGAGTAAAAATTGTTTTAATATGTTCTCAGTGTTTGTTTTAAGGCTATGTGTTTTGTGTGTAATGTTTGACGAAATCGGAAGAGTGATATGCGTCTGATGATAGAGTAAATCACCGAAACGCGTCATATAAAAAGAGAAGAAACTCACGTGACGGACATATAGTAAGTAGTCATGGGTGCCCATACCTATGGGCAAGGGGGGTGGGCACGGCCCCCTAGCTCCCAGGGAAAGACAAATATGTATATTATTAATTAACATCAGGTATTTTTCTTTAAAGAGATTAGCACTAAACTATATTTTAATGTTATGTGCCGTTTGATTTTACATATACTTATTTTATTTTTTTACAAGATTTCAAGCATGTGCTGCAATGCACTGTGTACTGAAAATACTCCCAATACGGGGGTTAGCGTGCGAAGCACACAATGCATTGTCCGTTGAAAATACTCCCATATGGGGGTTGGCGTGTGAAGCACTCAATGCTCTGTGTATTGAAAATAGCCAAAAAAGGGGGTTGGCGTGCGAAGCACGCAATGCATTGTGTATTAAAAATACTCCTAATGCAAGGATTGGCGTGCGAAGCACGCAATTCAATGTGTGTTGAAAATACCCCTATACGGGGGTTGGCGTGCGAAGCACGCAATGCTCTGTGTATTGATAATACTCCCAAAACGGGTTTTGTCGTGCGAAGTACTCAATGCATTGTGTATTGAAAATACGCCCAATACGGAGGTTGGCGTGCGAAGCACGCAATGGTCTGTGTATCGGAAATACTCCCAAAATGGGTTTTGGCGTGCGAAGCACGTAATGCATTGTATATTTATAGTCTAAATGAGTAGAAATTACTTTATTTTTTATTTTTGAACCTTCATAATAGCACATAGACGCAAAATGCTTTGCATTTTTTATTGAAAATACTCTCAATACAAGGGTTGGCGTGCGAAAAACGCAATGCACTGTGTATTGAAAATACTCCCAATACGGGGGTTGGCGTGCAATGTACTGTGCGTCGGCCGCTTCTCATAGTGTTCAGTGTCAAGCTCACATGTGCGTCCTTAGCAGTGAACGTGTTAAGCCCCATACCCCGGTCTAGCCCATATCCTAGAAAATATCATATGGGCGCCAATGTAAGTAGTTGTGCTTAATTATATTACGTTGACTTGGATGAATCTTAATTTATTGTGTAGTTGAATAATTTTGAAGTTTTTTAGTAACGTCTGTTACAATCTGAATAATAAGAGTCTTATGTTCGCATAGATTGTCGCTCACCGAGGTTGGAGATCTAACCGAGATTGCATTATCTTTTAAATTGTTGAAATTTTAAATACATGCTGTATTAATTTAATAACTTAAATCATCCTGTAAAAGGCTAAAGGCTAGATATTTTCTTTGGAAAGGTCAGAAGTTGTTTAAACTTGTAGGCTCCGTGACGTGTGACTCTATTAAAGTTTATAAATAGTAGAAGAGAGACTTGAACGCTTTCTAAAGTTGAACAGTCGCCGTTCTTGTATTACAGCTTTCAGTCTCTCGCAACATGACCTACCTGAAAATAAATAAAGCACTTCACTCTACACCGCACTTGAACTGATACTCAATGTTAAAGCTATTCATGTCATTTACAACACCTCTTTTATGAGCTCATGCTTTTTTAATGCTATCAAGTGACAGAAAATCAAACGTAATGAGTGTAAGATTTGTAAACTAAGGTTATGTGTAGACGCGAGAGCTAATGTTATAATTAACAATATTTAACGTTCCTTTCTCACTATAACATAGTATAGAGAAGGTATAGTGATCGCAAAAAAATCGATGTTGAGATTTTTGTGGAAATATCCGTTTTGGGACCCACTGAGTCCAAAAAAGTGTTTTTTACAAAATATATGTCTGTATGTATACAAATCTAGAGCGAAAACTATTCAAACGATTTCAAACAAATTTGCACCAGACATGTCAAGTAGGGCTTTATAGATGCACGAAAAACCAATATGACCAACAATTTATATTCATTACAGTTATCAATTTTGTCGGAAGTCCCGCGACTTTTTTCCAACACGTACAAACTTTAATACCCAAAAAATATGTTACTTCAGTAGTTACTAAAGTTTTATTTTTCCTAGTGTTATCTTAAATAAACGGTACCAGGAACTGGCACATACTTTCTCACAAACGTATTTAAATTATTAAACAGATTTACTGTGACTTCATAATTGTAGGTGGGGTAGGAGAGGTGATTTATTAAATTAGGAGATGAACTAATAAAATTTAATAATAATATTTAATATTATTATTATTATCTAGAGAGAAAACTATTCCATCGATTTCGAACAAATTTGCACCAAACACGTCAATTAGGGCTGTATAGATGCACGAAAAAAGGTTTTGAAAAATGTTCAAAAACAACCCACTTTATGTTAAAAAAACCCCAAAAAATCAGTTATTATTATTATTATTATTATTAGCTAAACGAGAATTTTTAGAAATATGCAGTTTTTTTGTATATGATAGGGTGCATTAAACGCTACAAATAAGTCAAATTTTATCAAAATCGTTAGAGCTGTTTAAAAAAAATAATAACTGATTTTTTGGGTTTTTTTTAACATAAAGTGGGTTGTTTTTAAACATTTTTCAAAACCTTTTTTCGTGCATCTATACAGCCCTAATTGACGTGTTTGGTGCAAATTTGTTCGAAATCGATGGAATAGTTTTCTCTCTAGATAATAATAATAATATTAAATATTATTATTAAATTTTATTAGTTCATCTCCTACTTTAATAAATCACCTCTCCTACCCCACCTACAATAATTATGAAGTCACAGTAAATCTGTTTAATAATTTAAATACGTTTGTGAGAAAGTATGTGCCAGTTGCTGGTACCGTTTATTTAAGATAACACTAGGAAAAACTTTAGTAACTACTGAAGTAACATATTTTTTGGGTATTAAATTTTGTACGTGTTGGAAAAAAGTCGCGGGACTTCCGACAAAATTGATAACTGTAATGAATATAAATCGTTGGTCATATTGGTTTAGTGTGAAATTTGATTATTTTAACTCTACCAAGAAAACTATTTTAACAAAACTTACAAAATGAGGAAGCACAAAGTCCATTTCAGAGGTATCACCGAATAAACCATTTTAAAACAACTTAAACTTAATAACTTAATGAAGAAGCACAATATCCATATTAGAGGTATTTATAAGGAAACAATGTATGAAATAAAAAAGCACAATGTCCATTTCAGAGTTATTGCCAAGTAAACTATTTTAACACAACTTACAAAATTAGGAAGCATAATGTCAATTTCAGAGGTATTATGAAGAAAAGAATTAATGAAAAGAAGAAGCACAATGCCCATTTTAGAGGTATTAGCAAGTAAAATATATTAACACAAATTAAAAAATTAATAACTACATTGTCCATTTCAAAGGCATTAGCAAGTAAAGTATTTTAACACTACTTACAAAATAAGGAAGCACAATGTCAATATCAGAGGTATTAAGAAGAAAAGAATTAATGAAATGAGGAAGCACAATGTCCATTTTAGAGGTATTACCAAGAAAACTGTTTATAAAATGAGGAAGCACAATTTCCATTTCAGAGGTATTAGCAAGTAAACTATTTTCACACAAATTAAAAAATGAATAACTACAATGTCCACTTCAGAAGTATTAGCAAGTAAACTATTTTAACACTACTTACAAAATGAGGAAGCATAATGTCCATAATGACGGTAAAATCCGATTCACCGCTCGCAAAATTTGTTGGAAGCGGTGCGCCTATAGAACAAATCGTTTATACTGCAATAAATACTTCTACAAATTTGCCTTACAGTATTTCCTTTTATTTCTACCTTTTCCCGTTCGCGGTAAAGCTCATAAAAATGTAATGTACCTCATTTTAGTCTTACATATTCAATAAACGGAAACTCTAGTTTTATGAAAAGTATATATTTTTCTGGATCTGATAACAATGGTGGAAAAATGAAAAACGATTCCGTAAAACTAAATCTTAATAAACACTTAACTAACTAAAAATGTGAAAAAACTAACTATTTTGTGTTGAAAATTGTAAGCAATAACAGACACTTTTATAAATATTATATAAATTTAAAATACCCTGAAAAAGCATCTATACAGGCGAGAAAATAAAGCACTGGACCAACTATATTTTAGCAGTAAGACGGATCGATTGCGGGTTTTTGCATTCGATTCAGGAAGCCCCCAGGAAAGTTTGTGACCCCATTCGATGGATGAGAAATCAATATTGCAATGGTGCGAAAGAAAATTTCACATTTAAAAGTGCATTTAGTGAGCTGATGAAAGAAAACTGTATAACTCGGTCAATAATGACAGAAATGGGCCCGATTTTGGTACTCGGGGTTTTTTCTGATCGGTGAACATTAATATATCGGCGATGACTTCCGGAGTGCCTTTGCCCCAGGATGAGTGAAATCCACTTTGTCTCCTGGAATTTTCTATAAATACGAAGCGTAGTTGATCGATACTCGTTACCCGGGGGTTTTTGGGTCGCTCAACTTGAATATATAATGATCCTCTGACCATCTGGTGCCCAGGGCGGGTGATATCTGCGTCGTCTCCTGGAATTGTCTAGAAATACGGTATGAATTTGATGGAACCTCGTTACACCTTGTTTTTATTATCGCTCAACGCAAATATAATATTGACGATGACTTTTGGAGAACCTGACGTCCATGATTCAGTGACCCCGAAAATCCTGGAGTTTCGATCAATTTCGTGGCGTATTCATAGAAAATTCCAGGAGACTAAGTGAATTTCACTCATCCTGGGCCAAAGGTACTCCGGGAATCATCGCCGATATTTCCATGAATTTCATTATTTGAAGTGATAACTTCTATTGGCAAGTTGGGCACTTTTGCTTGACTATGTTTCTGAAATCTTACGTCACGAAATGTTTGCGTAGACACAAGTCAGAACATGGAGAGCGATTAGGCCATACATAGTATATATGGACAAGTAAGCGCTTGCTTCCACCGGCGAATACGTAGAACTACTAGATAGGCTGTTTACTAATCGTAACTTCGAGTGTATTGAACATCGGTGACAGTTTTAACGGTTTATATTTTACCGTTTGAATAGATTAACAGTTAATTTGAATAAGTCCAAAATATAACTTAAAATCATAGTCTTATTTTTTTTAATAATACTAAAAATGTCTCTTATAAATATTTCGTCACCTCATTTCACGTGATTTACTATATACATAGAAAGTGACGCATAATATATAGAAAAGAGTATTGAATTTTCTTTGTTTAATTCGTTAATTCAGAAAGTTGGAAAGTGTATTGACAGTTACAATTATTTTTATTATTATTTGAGGATTTTTCCATAATTTTTCTATAATTTTTTTAAATGTAAAACTTATAACTTTTGTTTACGCATTTTTAAATCTGATAGAAAGAAAGGAAATCGTATTTTTTTGTTATTAATAGACAACAATTAAAATAACTAACAATTTTAAAAATTTTGAAAGTTTCTACAATTTCTTATAAACTTTAGGAAATTTAACACCATATTTAAGACTTTACTCTATTTTGAACTAAACAAATGGAATATGGTAAATTGTCATATTGATTATTTATAATATAGAAGATAATATATTAATAAATAATACCTTGTTAAATTTGTTCGTCTTGTGACTTCTGAAGAATGATTAAGTAAGATTACTTAATCATTCTTCAGAAGTCACAAGACGGACAAATTTAACAAGGTAATATTTATTAGTATATTATCTTCTATATTATTCAAAGTGACTTGGAAACCAACAATTATGAAAATTATGAAAATGATTATTTATAATGTTATATAATTGGATTATATACAAGCTTAAAATGGAATAAAAATGTGTAATGTATAATGTGAGAAAAAATATTAAACATAATGTTCTGCAGATTTGCTGATAACTGAAAATATACTTAAATTACTTACAAATTTTAGGAGTTAAAAATAATTTGTTAATTGAATAATTAATTATGGAATTTTAAAATATGATATAATATTGTTTGGCAATATATTGACTTGTGTCATTTGTTGACCCTTATTCTAATTAATACTGATAAAAATATAAATCGGTCATAGAAGTTATTACTTCCAACGTGTGGTCTTAAGCACTCCCAAATTTGTTTTTACAATGTTGTTTATTTACATGACGAATATAATATGTGACGCATCTAACAAAAGAAAAAATCCAGTAAAATTCCAGGAGACGACGTGAATATCATCCGCCTTGGGCCCAAGATGCTCCGGGGGTCATCGCTGATATTATCCATGTTCAGCGACCCCAAAAACCCCCGTGTAATGAGTTTGGATCAATTTCTTGAAAATTCCAGCAGATGACGTGGATATCAGCCATCCTGGGTCACAGGTACTCCGGAGGACATCGCCGATATTGCATTCGCGTTCAGCGACCCAAAAACCCCGAGTACCAAAATTGGGCCCATTTCTGTCATTATTGACCGAGTTATAAATTTGTCTTTAATCGGCTCATTGAACGCACTTAAAAAAAATTAATTTTCTTATGCACCGATGCAATATTGATTTCTTATTGGTAGCATGGGGTTATAAACTTTTCTGGCGGCTTCCTGAATCGAGTGCAAAAAACCGCATTTCAATCCGTCTTACTGCTAACATTATCGTAGGTTTTGTTTTTGTTTCTGTTTTATTCCTCACCTAATGTAACATCCTAGGCTAGAAACGCTAGATCTGATAACTCCGTTTTACGTCAATATTTAAACCCCAAAGGAATGTTTGTAAATTATTTTAAAAAATGCGGAAAATGTGAAAACCTATTGGAATCCGATCATTATATTATGTCCGTAAAATATGGTAAGCTAAATACGGAGTTATGTACAGATGACCTGAATGACAACAAGTTGAGTAAATATTATGGTTACAGTTTGAATAGAACTAAAGATTCAGTGAATCCATTTATATTTTATTGTGTCACACAGGTTACAAAAAAAATTATTATAAATATAAATTATACTTGTCTATAGCAAACAAAACAAACAACAGAGACTTAGATGACAAAAACTGAAAACTAGAAATCTATAATAATATTACAAAGAGATAAAATTTGTTTGTTTATTTATAACAAACAATTTGCATACGTAAGGGGTAATCTCTGGAACAACTGAACCGATTAAAAAAAAACACACATTGGGTGTGCTTAAGACCACTCGTTAGAAGTGATAACTTCTTCGAAAGATTTATATTTGTTATCAGTTTTAATATTAGAGGAGAATAAATTTCAATAAATTACACAAGTCAATATATTGTCAAAAAATATTATATCATATTTTGAAATTGCATAATTATAATGAAAACAGTAAAAAAAAAACAACAACAAAAAACAACATAAATACGTATTGCTTTGACATTCCTTTTAGGTTATTAAAAAGTATATTAATTCATTTAAACAAAATCATACTCTTGGACTGTGGCGTATGTCACAACTGTTTGTTCCAGTTTGTGTGTGTCACGATAGTTTATGGAGAAAAGCGCATATATGCGACCGGTAGCGAACGTGTTAATAGCCTTAAGTTCTAACTTACAGCCTCTAGTCACAGTATTTTGACACTTTGTAAACATATTATATAAGTTGGTAACGGGCACTCATATGACACAATGGAAAGCACAATGAATATTTTAAAACAATGCGACAAAGGCTATAATATGAACGCTTTGGAACGATTTTAGATATTTGTTGAAAACCAAAACAGCAAAACGAAAATAATAAATGAACAAGTAAGGTTTGATTCCGACAGTATTTATTCGGCATATTTGAACAACGATAAAGACGAGACAAAGATTCAGTACGGTCCTGGCCGGCCACCTGACACGACATAAAGTATACGATATGTGCGTTTGTAATGTATGTTTGTGTATATGTATGTGTTGTGTAGTGTTTTTTATATAAAAACGAAGCAGTAGCGGATACCCTGATGATGATGGCTATTTGAAGCAGCGAAACCGGTTGGGAAAAAAGAAAAAAGAACCAGTGTGTATGAGACGACGTAAGTAACATATTTATAAATATATATATATAAATATACAATGAAGTTTTAACTTACAGCCTTTAGTATATTAACCAGCATTCAACATTCAGTAGTAGAATTTTCAAGTCAGCTGTTTGGATTGTTGAACGAAGCGAGTAGTAGTCTATAACTTATGACGAAGTATAAGCCAAATGGTAGTGTTTTAATATATATTTACAAATTCGTATAGTTTATATTTTTTTTATTGACCCGTGCGAATATATCACAAATTAGGTGTACTTACCTGATTTAAAATTGATTTAGTTGAGTTAATTAAGTTTATTTATTTAAATTGCTTTGTAGATACCAGTTTATAACACTTGCATATGGAATGTAAACAAAACAGATTGTTAATAGATAGAGCCTTTCATTAGGAACCATATGAAGTATAATATAAAAGTTTTTTTACGAAAACATGAATATTGAGCTGTTTATCTATTTTTCGTCAATAACGGAGAACATAAGCTTTAAAATGAAGCTTTAATAAATAATGTTGATGAAGAATTAGGGGAGATATCGCTTAGCTACAAAAACACGCATTTGAGAAATAAAATAAGGATGGTCTAAATCTAGTAATACTCAGGTTATTGATTCGTAATAAAAGAGTACTTCAGTTTCTCACAATAATTTCCAGCCAGCAGTGAAATAAACCACTCAACTATACAGTACAGTGACACTCAGCGCACGTTATTGTTTAAAATATTACCACTTGGACCGATCCTCATTGAAGAAGCTATTCACGTCATGGGTATCACCTGTTGGGTAAATTTATCCTATTTTAATGGCGTTTGCAAGTAACGATGTATCAAAATAAATACGTCTTAGAATATATGTAGGGATTTTACAAGAAGTCATTATAAATAAAATCACGTTAAGGAAGTTTAAATAGCAACGTTATACATTACGAAAAACTAAAGAGAAATATTACATCGGCGTAAAACCTGTTCTTGTAATAGAGTAAAACCCAAATTATGTATATTTGCGAGCGTAAGATATTTACAAATGTATTTCGGGCATAAAAATAGTGTGGTTAGAATTCCTCAAAATAGTTTATTCGTTATTATTGTTTTAAATTAGCTCTTTAATAGTTATTGCCTATTGCTCATACATAAAAGGTGAAACAAAATTTTCTTTCGTATTTACTGTCTTAAAGTAGCTCTATCGTAGTTATTGTCTATTGCTCATTCATAAAAGGTGCAATAAAAAAGCTCTTTCGTATTAACGTTATTAAAGTAGCTCTATAATAGTTATTGTCTTTTGCTCATTCATAAAAGGTGCATCAAAATAAATCTTTCGTATTTACGGTATTAAAGTAGCTCTTTAATAGTTATTTCCTATTGCTCAGTCATAAAAGGTGCAACAAAATAGCTCTTTCGTATTAACGTAATTAAAGAAGCTCTTTAATAGTTCATTTTTATGTCTCCAGTTGCAATAGTTTAACAACTAAGTAATGTATATCTACAATATTAATAAGGTATATATTAAGGTATATTAAAAAAGGTATATATATATATATATATTAATATTGTAGATATACATTACTTAGTTCTTTAATAGTTATTTTCTATTGCTCATTCATAAAAGGTGCAACAAAATAGCTCTTTCGTATT
>JAGFPH010002276.1:103330-118621 GCA_018207615.1 Philaenus spumarius | reverse complement strand
ATAGGTTATGTTAGGCATAGTTTATTTTGATGTTAATAGTAAATGCCCACTTATTCTTTTGGCGAGGTAACTCGTTCAGAGGGACTGTATGAGATCTTACTTTCATCCAGACGAAGGATGATCATTACCTTTAAATTGACGTAATCCGTGGAAAGAGGGTTAACATTTTTAGGTTAGGCCTAGTTTATTTTGTTGTTCCTGGTAAAGGCTCACTTATTCTTTTGGCGAGGTAACTTGTTCAGAGTTACTGTATTAGGTCTTACTTTCATATGGACGATCAGTACCTTCAAATTGACGTAATCCGTGGAAAGAGGGTTAAAACTGTCAGGGAGTGGGTAGAAATGGGTTCATCCGAGCGTGGGGAGGCCGGAAGTGTGGTTTCTTTGTTGGCGTAATAGCTTCCGGTAATCCGTTTTCTCCTTGGTTATTACATTCACGTGAAAAGAGACGTTGACAATGGGGATGGCTTCCTTCAGTGACAATCACTGAGGTAAACTACTTAATTTAGGAACTCGTTTCCAAATTAACCTAGAGCCCAGTAGCTAATAACATTGAATTTAAAACTAATTTTAACATTACAGTCGAACTTATAATAAGTTAATTTAAACTATTTATCCATTTTACAGAGTAATGTTTTATTTAAATTTCAAATATCTCTGAAGAGCCTTAACGTAAATAAATGTTTTACAAATGTAGTTTAAAGTACGCTTGACTTACACAAATATTACATGTTTATCAGAAAAACGACAAAATTTTCTTGCTTTTATTTTAATTAATAACAAAAATATTATTATTTGAAAGTAGCAACGGTTTAAAACTGAAAGAAGCTGTTATTAAAACCTGAGATAATTGTTTAATAGATGTCTCTCATAGAATAAATTAAGAAAATACTTCTGCATTTCCAGGAATAGAATGGACGCTCCTTTGATCATCTGTCCTACGTTTGTCTATAATCCCGTTTTATTCTATAGTAATTTAAGAATTTTATTTGGTTCTTTGTCAAGTAATACACTATATTACGTAATATGTTTACTTACTTTTAAAATATCTCATGCACCAGAAATATGTATATTTACCAGTAAACAAACTACAATTATTGTAATAAATTTGAGCAAAACAAATTATAATTACAATGCATTTTTGCGAGCGAAACAAATTCCAAATAGAATACATTTTCGCTAAACAAATTAAAATTACAATAAATTTCTCCTAGACAAATTACAATAAAAATTAATTTTAGCTGATCAAATTATAATTAAAATAAATTTTAGCTAAACAAATTTAAATTACAATGACGAAAAAGTTTAGACATACAAATTACAATTACAAAGTTTTTCTAAAATTAATTAAAAATAGCATATATTACTTCAGCTAAATAAATTAAAATTACAATACATTTTAGATAATAATTTACAATTACAATTAATTTCAGATAAACATATTACAATTACAATACATTTTAGCTAAACAAATTACAATGATAAACTAGTTTAGTTAAACAAATTACAACTATAATAAATTTTAACAATAAAAATACAAATACAATTCCAGAGCTAAACAATTTTACAATTTTAGCTAAACGAAATGAAATTACAATAAATTTCTACTAAACAAATTAAAATTAAAAGACACTTTAGCTACAAAAAAATACAATTACAATAACTTTTAACTGAACAAAATATGTATTCCGATATTACTCGGTAAATAATTGCGATTTTTTTATATTAAATTCGAAATAAAAATTACATAAACATCCACAATTTGAAAAATGTCATTTAATGTATATAATTAAAAAAATACTTGTGGAACAGAAAACTTTTTTCATACTAGCATCGTTAAATGGAATATAAAAAAAAAATTTATTCAAGTTTAAATTTCATTCTGACTGAAAATGGATATTTTTATTTTAATAATGATGAATCTAACATTAATTTGCAAGAAATAAAATGGGCATTTAAATGTATTACGGAATTAATTCATCTAAAATACAAACCGTAGCATCAGCGAGAAACTATTTATGTTCTTTGTTTAATATCGGTGTAATTACAGACGTGTAGAACATTGTAATTGCATACACTTTATTGATTCAGTTTAGAAACGGTTGTTTTAACGTAATAATTCTTGATGAGTCAGAATTGAAAGAAATTGTGAATAGTCAGGATTATAGCTGGGTAAGTAAATACGTCGAGTAAATCTGTGCGATATAATTTGGTAATTAACTCGTTTAAAAGCAAGTGTACGTACGTGCGTAACACAATAGTATAGCGATCATAATAACTGTAATTTTATAGACATATGTTACGTTATAGAGCAGTTGTCAACAATAAATACCTCTTCAGACAAAAAAAGCTGATTTCACTTATCAACTGTAATACTTTGGATCCTGAATTGTACTTTGAGGTTAGGTTTAAAAGTTTAAAAATTTGTCAAAACTAACTTCTTATAATGTCTATAGTCTGTGTGTTGTTTACTTTTTACATATTAGTTATAAAACTAATGTACGGCCCTATTATAATATGATATGTTATAGATTTTGAGGTTAGAAATCATAGAAAATTTATGTTTTTTTATAATTATTTTATTTAGTTTATTCCTGGCAGGCTAAACATCAACTTAGGCCTAGAAACATAAAACTACATTTACACTATCACTACCTTGGACCATTGGTCTGAATTGTTGTTATTTTAATATAATAATAAACGTCGAAGCTTCTGTTAATTTAAAAACATTTAGGGCCTATATTTTAACAATATTGTATTAAATTAAAGAATTTCAAAAATTTTGCGTTGAGAAAGATGATTTAAGTCAATTCATGTTAAACATTTGTGCTCTTTTTTTGTTTTCCAAAATGTATTTCTGGTCTTTGATTAAAATGTATAATTTTATTGTAGAGTTTACTAGTTTTTTTTTATAATAATAAAAAGATAAACATCTGCGTGCTCCTCACGCCAACCCCGTTGGAACCTTCTATAAACATAATAATGTTATGTTTTCTTCATAATAAAGGTGTAGGATTAATAATAACCCCAAAGTTAAGATGGTAAATGTTCAAATCAAATTATATGGTACATTTTATAACAGCAGTTATAATAAAGGTTAAAAGAACCAGGAAGGCTAAGGTCTACACTCTAATAAAAACCTAACCTAAAAGTTAAAAATACAAATAATTGCTTCAAAGTTTGAAATCAGCTGTTAATGGAAATATTGGAGCAAACAGCTGTTTTATCTGTTATTTTATTCAATTGGTTGCTATTGTAATGAATGTGAATAGATGTGTTGGTTCATCAGTCTAGGCCTAACCTAAGATGTTTTGCCGACTAAATTTACAAATATTGAAACTAAAAATGTGTTTATCAAAATGAATTATAGCCTATGTTATTCAGGGATAATGTAGAGTTTTATTAGTAAATTTTTTTTCCAGTCGGTTCAGTAGTTTCAGAGATTAGCAGACATACAATCAAACAAACAAACAAATGTTATCTCTTTATAATATTAGTAAAGATAGTTCTTGAACTCTAATAAAAAATATGAAAAAGATTAAATTAACGATTGGATCAACGCAAAAACAAACTGACAGTTATTTTCTTTCGCCTACTTTAAGTAATTATTATTCTGTTTAACTACAATGTCGCAGTCGTGCATGCTTTAGTCGTTAATCTCACTTAATACAAGCAGTACTTTGTTTATGACGTCAAAGGAAGTGTACCGGGTATTGTTATAGTAATACAAACCTTCATTGTCAAGCTCACGTTTAATATCAAGGAGGATGGAAGTTGTAAAACGGAATTAATGTCTCTTGGAAATGCAATAGAACGGTATAAATATATTAAAACATAACTAACCAGAACTTCGATATTATTAAATTAACGTAATTATTACTTTCTCACTATACTATAGTAGACCTATTGAGAAAGTATAGTGATCGTAAAAAAAATCGATGTTGAGGTTTTTGTGGAAATATCCGTTTTGGGACCCACTGGGTCCAAAAAAGTGGTTTTTACAAAATGTCTGCCTGTATGTCTGTATGAATGTATGTCTGTATGTATACAAAGCTATAGCGAAAACTATTCGATCGATTTCCAACAAATTTGCACCAGACATGTTAAGTAGGCCTGTATAGATGCACGAAAAACGGGTTTAAAAAATTTTAAAAACAATCCCCTTTTTGGCAAAAAAAAAACCCCAAAAAATCAGTTATTATTTTTTTATAAAAAAAAAACGGCTCTAACGATTTTGATAAAATTTGGCTTGTTTGTAGCCTTTAATGTACCCTACAATATGCAAAATACCGCATCATTCTAAAAATTTTCGTTTAGCTAATAATAATAATAATTGATTTTTGGGGTTTTTTGGCCATAAATGGGATTGTTGTTTAAAAGTTTTCAAAACTTTTTTTCGTGCATCCATACAGGCCTAATTGACGGGTTTGGTGCAAATTTGTTCGAAATCGATCGAATAGTTTTCTGTGTAGATAATAATACTAATATATATTAGTTAATCTCCTACTTTAATAAATCACCTCTCCTAGCCCACCTACCATTATGAAGCCACAGTGAATCTGTTTAGTAATTTAAATATGTATGTTAGAAAGTATGTGCCAGTGCCTGATACCGATTGTTTCTTATTGAAAATATTCAGTTTGTTGTATTTTATATTAGAAAATTAGGAATGTTGAATGCATATATTTATTTCAATAAATCACAGATAGATAACGTATTGTAATTCATTATTACAGGTGATTATAAGTTTCTTTAATATGTTAGAACTCTATTGGTGATTTGCGTACAAATTGTGCTTGAATAGGACAAGAACATACATGATTTTAAACAGAATGTAAATAATATTGCGTATTAGGAAAGTAATAATGTTATTAGGTATATTGATTGTGCATAGTAAACCAGACATTTAATTGGGAAAACCAACTATGGTGGATAAACAGATAGACAGACGAGTTAGCCTGTAAAAATTTGTCTTTTAAAGGTAGGCTACTGAAGCCAAAAATTCACAAGTTAGGCAATCGCGCGCACTGATCATGCGCAGCACAGCCCTGCACGGGCTAATCAGCAGGCCTCCGCCCACGAGTCAAGCACTGACTCTTCACCTTTGCAAACATACAACTCCCATCATAGTTATTAGTAGCCTATCAAACTCTCAGTACTGCTAGCGCGTAACTATGGTTTAAACACAAGGCTTGTCGTTGTTTTTCTATGACTCGTATGCAAAAGATTTTCATGCTGAATTACCTTCATTTTATGCTCTCCAGATTGGTGATTTCGAAAATGACGCGAAATAAATATCAAAAAACCCTTCCACTACACATAATTTGCATGCCATTCGAAATATTCGTCTAAATTCAAATAGGGTTAAAGGTTGACTATTTTCTAAATCTATACATATATAAGCCATATTCCACTGACTCACTGATCACGATTTCTCAAAAATTACCGAACGGATTGGAACGAAATTTGGTATGTAGCTTCCTCTAGGGCAATAGGTGCTCACTAAGCAAGGGTTTCAAACAATTCTAAATCTTAGGAATTGTTGGGGGGTTAAAGTTACTAAATCACGATTTCTCCAAAACTACTGATCGGATTGGAACGAAATTTAGTATGTAGCTTCCTCTAGGGCCGTAGGTGCTGATAAGAAAGGGTTTCAAAAATTTGAAATCTTAGGGGAGGTTTGGGGGTGGAGGTCAAAGTTACTACATAACTATTTCTCCAAAACCACAGAACGGATTGGAACGGAATTTGGTATGCAGCTTCCCTGGGTCCAGGTGCTGGCTAAGAAAGGGTTTCAAAAAAATTCGAAATTTTAGGGGAGGTTTGAAGGTGACAAAGTTAGTAAAAAAAAACCACCGAACGGATTAGAATGAAATTTGGTACTGTATGTAGCTTCCTTTAGGTCCCTAGGTGCCCGTTAAGAAAAAGTTTTAAAAAATTCAGGCCAGCTAGTTTCAATATATAATTTACCTCGTTATGAACTACGTCTAATAAGATTTAAAACTATACCAAATTCGTAATTTTTAAATGAGCGGAAGTGAGTGTAAACGCTTACAATTGCACACGAACCGTCCGGTCGCGGCGCGGCGGCTAGATTTCACCAGGTGACGTCACGGCCACATGCGCGGTAGCACACCTAATCTATTTACACCATGGACCTGCCAGACGTGCACGAGTGTATCTACGTTGTATTGAGCCATATTATTCTCTTTATCACCTGAACATTATTCGTTATGTTAGTGTTGTGTTTGTGTAGTAATGCTTCTATGTCCCTGATAATGATCGAATTGTCTAAAATCGAGATAGTTAATAAGATACAATTAAAATAAATTAAAGTTGGATTAGTATGTCGTTCTATTCAAATTTTACTTAAAATTTGTTTGTCCGAAAATAAATTAAAAACTAAATAATTTTATTCTCAATTATTTATACCATAAAACATAAAATTAATTCTTAATGAAACGTTTTTACAAATTTCTAGATGCGTTAGTTTTTTTAAATATAATAACAGGTTTATATCGTGAATTGGACATTACAATTAAAAATACTTTTCGAATATGAAAAACTTTATGCGGTTGGTAATATCTTTTTTTACACTCTCCCTAAAAAAAAATCATTTATTGCCTTCTGTATTATGTGTAACTAAAATGCAGTACTAAGAAAAGAACTTCGAACTTTAGAACTGCAATTTAAATCATTGAAAGCATCTTCATGAAATTTTATCGCAAAATGACAAACGGAAGTAGGACAAACGTGACCAAACTTTTAAGTTCAAAATCTAATAAGTGTGGTGATAAATTTATAAACAAACGCTGAACGAAGTCACACGTTGGATAACAGGTAAATTAATTTATATCTGTTTGTGACTTGGATACTTACACAATGACAACACAAAAATATAGCATGATAAGTGAAATACTAAATGTAATAAGACTTAAATGAAAATAAATATTACTTTACAAAATAAATGTTTTATTTCAGTGGTCTGGGGGAGGCTGCGGTGTGATTATTATTCCCATTTCACACACAATCATATTTTCAATTATCTTAATGTAATAAAGCTGTAGAACTGATCGTAAACTCGAATATGAGACGGTAAATAATATTAAATGTCATAATCAATTCATGAAGTTCTTAATATAAAATACAAGGCGCGATACAGAATAAGAAGAAATTGTTTGATTTTTGCCAACTAGTAAACAAAAGAATAACATACAAAGTATGAAAACAGATGAAATACAAATTCTAATGAGAAATAACATAATTGCAAAGAAAGAGGAACATAACATAATGGAACATAACATACGGCTGATTACTGTACTATCAATTGTGATAGATGCCCTTCAACTTAATAATCTACGCCTATAAAAACGTTCGTACGTGAGTAACATATACTATAACAGCTGATTTCACACATCATACTTAAACAAAACCCAACGTAGATAATACTTTGTGGTTATGTTAACAACTTCAACAATTATAATTTCTTTTGAAGTTGATTTTTTAAAATATGAGTTATAGAACTAATGTATGCTATAATTAGTTAAAACATTTGTTTTGAGGTTATAAACTGTGTATAAATACAACCTATTATCATCAATATATTTATTTATACAAATTTAAAGAAGAAATACCTATTCGTTTAACTTCGAAAATATTCGTACATCTTCGAATAGCATATACATTAATTTTTTTATTATTAATTACTTCACTACAATATTAATACCTTCTAAATCATTTGATTTATCAATAAGAAATAAAAGGCAATTAAAAGATCATATGTTTATCTTTCTTTAGATATATAATAATGTATTTAAATACAACATTTTAACAAATAGGGCCACATTTTTTTAATCCTTTTAATTGTACACATTTACCGAGTTAAAATTCCCCGTCAGCATAGTTAGGTAGGCGTCGATAAAGTCAGTTTTTTTAAATAGTTTTTTTTTTTAAATAATGTACTTCTGATGTATATCTTTTTCACGGGGCCTACTAGTTACAATAATAATAGTTAGATTAGTAATATTAACTGTTGAATCACATTTACAATGAGCGTGCAATATGGCTTACCTGAAAGAATATGCTGAAGTCAGAGTTTAGATCCTATAAAGGAAGGGAATATAACTTAAAGCTGGATGTTGGAGACTAATTAGTAACCTTTGTCCGGAGCAGACGCCAGACCACTCTAGGGGGACTGTTTTGCCTTCACCTTATAATAAGTTCATGTGTACACTCGAGACATAAGAGGAAATGTATTACTACCGCGAAGAAACAAGTTTTACAGAACTTACTTCGTCTGCCTAATTCTGGAAAACCTTCTGCACCGCAACATCTTTACACAGTCCGAAAGCTCGCAGGAGACACTTCCTTGAAGGAGACAACCCATCTCCAAGGGACACAGCCAGTATCTGCAATTATAAATCACGTGTACACTCGATGGTAAATTATATTAGCTGAACGGTTTATTTAATTGGGCTTATAGATTATATTTACTATAAACAAAAATTTCTTTAAAATTAAAAATAAGTGAATTGGTGTATTCTACTTGTTAACCTTAAATTTTGTTTCCCCGACATTTTCAAGATAAATATAAAATCTACATATTGAAGGTGTGACAAACAATACGGTAAATGAATTTGTACAGCAGCAACTGCTGACGATACATCCATTTAATCTAATACGTCCGGCAGACTGATCTACTGAGACAGGCAGTGTAAAGTTTGAACACGTTCTGACTTGTCGGTCAGCTTCCAGAGCCGCTAGAGTGCAGTCGTGTTTACCGCGTCTGTCATGCATCATGGAATTCGAACAACGCGTTAACATTAAATTTGGTTTCAATTTACAAAAAACGTGCTAAAGAAGCTCATGAAATATTTAAATCAGTGTATGGCGATAGTATGATAACTCTGAAAACTGTTTACAAGTGATACGAGCGATTTAAAAGCGGAAATGGGTCGGTTGACGACGAGGAACGGTCAGAACGTCCTTCTACCTCAAAAACGCTTTAAAACGCATAAAAAGTACCAAAATTGTTCGTTCGAACAGCGAATGACTTCTCGAGAGCTTACCGAAGAACTTAACATCTTGTGAGTGTGCATGCAATTGATAATTTGCAAATGAGACGAGTGAGTGTGAAATTTGATCCAAGACTTTTGACTTTTGTTAAAAGGCAAATCGTTTTTCAGTTTGCACGGAATTGAAGGCTCGTCTTCATGCAGATCTGGACCTCGTGGCCAAACTTGTAACTGGAGATGAAATTTGGGTTTATGGCTATGACTTTGAGACAAAAGTTCAAAGTCCTTAGTGAAAAACCATTAAATAATAACCGCTCCCTAATATGGAACATCTTTAAAAGTTAAACATCATTGTTTTTCCCCGATAGTTATTGCGCAGTGCGATCAGAGTTTGGTCCAAGGGAAACACCTGTAAGCTCCGAATTTTACTATTGGGTACTGGAAAGTTTGCGAAACGATGTGTGAAAGTAAATACATGAAAATTATGTCAACGGCTTCTACTTCATCACGACAGTGCGTCGTGGCACCAGTCGCTTACGATTTGCTAGCTTTTGACTGGAAAAAGTATTCCTGTCTGTTCACATCTGCCTTTGCTCACCAGATTTGGCGCATTGCGACTTCTGGCTCTTCACAGATAATCAAAAAACGTTTTAAAAGGAACAAGGTTGGACACCATTCTCGACATTGAGATGCCAAAGACTCAGCAGATAAAATCGCTTCCGATAGAAGCCACTCAGATATGCTTCCAGTCATGGATTCAACTTTGGGACAAGAGCATCGCTAACCAATGACGGTACTTTAAAGGAGATTAATTCAACCTCTATGTAAGCTTATTACTTTGTCTGTAATCTAATTATTCACTGTATTTTTTATCACCCCTCGTAATATTTAAATATGGATGATATTCAATAAGTGTTTTTGATATAAACGAATTGTAATACAGATGTATCTACAGATTACACGCTGTTGGTTTGGTTTTAAATCAGGTGGTTTCCCGTTAAACATAAACGCTCCCTTTGTAACCCGATTAAACCACTAATAACGCCCTCCCCCTCTCTTAGTCCAATAAACACGATAAAGCACTTAAGGAACATTGCGAGCATCGATTTTACCGAACACACTATGCGGCTATCGAAAGTGAATAATCCTGTTGGTGGACAACAATAAACGCCACTTTATTAATTAGTAACTTTAAATTATAAATGGGATGGTTTTTTACTATATTCCTGGAGAACATTTGCAAATTATGAGTGAGTACAGACGATCTAGATTCAAACCAATTAATAGACCGGATCAACATAAAAGCACATTATTTTACGTATGTAAGGACGTCCGTACGTGAGTAACAGCTGATTTCAAAGAACTGAAATAAGTATCTTAATCATCTTAGGTTAGGTTTATACTTTTATTTTAAGTTTTGTTATTATAGGAATATAATGTATACTTTTCTATACTAATATCATAAAGAGGTAAAGTTTGTTTTTTTGTTTGTTTGTTTGTACATACAACAACAAGGGGTAATCTCTGGTTTGTTGTAAGGGGTAGTCTCTGAAACTAATGAACCAATTGAAACAATAGTTTTACTAATAAAAAGCTGCACTATCCCTGAGTAACATAACCTATAATTCATTTCGATAAAAACCTTTTTTGATTTCAATATTTGTAAATTTAGTCGGAAAAATCTTTTAAATTACGCCTAGAATGATAAACCAACATATGTATTTACATTTATTACCACAGCAACCAATTGAATAAAATAACAGATAAAATAGCTGTTTGCTCCAATATTTCCATGATTTCAAACTTTGAAGCAATTATTTTTGTATTTCTCGCTTTTAGATTGGGGTTTTAAAGTGTAGACTTGAGCCTTGCTGGTTCTTTTAACCATTATATAACTGCTGTTATAAAATATACGGAATAATTTGATTTGAACATTTAACATTGTTTACCATCTTATTTTTGGGGTTATTATTAATCCTACACCTTTATTATAAAGAAAACATATCTTGATTATGTGTATAGAAGGTTCAAACGGGGTTGGCGTGCGGAGAACGCAGGGGTTTCTCCTAGTATATTATAAAGATGTACAATTTGTTTGTTTGTTTGCATGTAGGAGGTAATTACTGAACCGAGCGAAAAAATAGTTTTATAATTAAAAAGTTTCACTATCCCTGTGTAACATGTGCTATACTTAATTTTGATAAAAACATTTTGTATTTCCATATTTGTAAATTTAGTTTAAAAATGTTGTAGGTCAGGCCTAGACTGATGAACCAACACCTGACTGATATTTCTTGAATGCATTTAGTTTACATTCACTACTATAACAACCAATTGAATAAAATAACAGATAAAACAGCTGTTTGCTCTAATATTTCCATTAACACCTGATTTCAAATTTTGAAGCAACTATTTGTATTTCTAACTTTTAGGTTAGGTTTTTTTTTAAGTGTAAACCTGAGCCTCGCTGGTTCTTTTAATATTTATTACAACTCCTGTTATAAAATATACGAAATAATTTGATTTCAGCATTTAACATAATTTTTACCATCTTGGGGTTATTATTAATTTTACACCTTTATTATAAAGAAAACATAACACGATTACGTGTATAGAAGGTCCTAACGGGGTTGGTGTGCGTAGCATGCTTGGTTTTCCATTAGTAACATAATAAACTTAATATTTTCAAGTTATATTGTTTCTAAAGTGTAAAACTAAACTCAAGCGTGTCTCCCTGCAGTAAAACAGATGGTTGGATTTGGATGTGTAACTGACAATATTGTACAAATTGTCGGTAGTAGGCTACTTAATTTTCAAACAATTTCTTAACGAACATTCGTTAAAATAACGAATATTTTTACAATGGAAATTCACGAATTTGTGGAGGAATGAAGGAAAACTCGACGACAAATTTAATTTTGAAGTTATAACTGTACATGACCATCCGTAGTCAAACTACTACGTTAAGTAATTTTATTCACTTGATAACTGGAGTGGTTTTGTACTCGCGAAACGTAGTGTTCTGAGTTTAACACATAACTAGGGGCTCTGCCCCTGGACGCTTCGCGGCCCAACCCCGCCTTGGCCTACGGCCTCAGATGGCTGCTTTGCTTCGCTCTCTAAAGGCTCTAGCTAATCTTTGGCTCGTTTGTACATGGGTGAAACATCGTTCAGTATTTTTAACATCTTAATTGTATCTATAATGTATCTATTCAAATATTTAGTGACTTTGAAGGAGGTATAAAAAGAAGTTCAGATTTTAAATTGTATTCGCATTTTTCAGACATGCGCGTTTTTGAAGCCAAGACTTAGCGCATTTAATTCCTGACGTCAATAAAAATTGTATGCAAATTTTCATCAAAATCTTTAGAGCCGTTTTCGAGATCCGCGACAGACACAAGGATTTAAGGCAAATAAAAATTAATAACATTCAGGGTGATTCAGGGGGAAACGGAGATACTTTCAGCACGTGTTCTACTATATAGTGAAAATGAAGAAAACAGAAAAAACTTATGTTTGGAATTGCTTCGTTTTCTATTTATCCAGCACCTTTTTTTACAAAATACCTAATATCTTTGAATGTGGGAAATATATTGAACGCAAATTTTGGATACATATTTGGTATGACATCTTTTAAGCATGAACAAAAAACAAAAAACATTTTTCATATATTTCCAAAATGGCCGTTTACAATTTATAACGTAAAATATCTCGAAAAAGGCTAACTTTACAGACAAATTTAAGAGTAACTACAACTTTTAATGGCTAAAATTATGGGTTTTTTATTTCTGTAACTTTATATATAACCGAGTTATTGACTAAAAACTACAATTTTTTTACCTTGGTAGTTTTAACCCTAGATTATTTGTCGTCAAAATTATCATTTGCAAAATCGAAGTATCTGATCAAATAGGTGCGTGTTCTCAACCCCCTCCCAGTACCTTCCCCCCTCCAACCACAGATGTCAGTTGCACAGTTTCGTTGTTACAAGTAGTAGGCATCCTTGTTTTCTTGGGCTCGCGTAGTCAATTTGACGATACATAAGTCTCAGCGTAACGTTTTAATTAATCCACCAAACCCGTAGAGAAAAAAACTTTTTAATTTTACTAAAAAGAAATGTAGAACAACTCAAGTATTTACCATAAGTATGTGTTTAAAAAATATATAAACAATTTGTATACGATTTAAAATTGTTTTAATTTCTTGTTTTTTATTTTAAAATAAAAGTAGTCTGCTTTTTAACATTTTTTAAATTTAACAGTTTGATATATAACTCTTTATTAAAAACAATATAGCCCTAAAATATGCTAGGATACAATTAGGCCTACAATTTAATAAATAATTACAAAATTATTTTAGTTCATTTAAAAAAAAATATTTGTTAGTCGTCAAATTTACGATACATAAGTAATCCAGGGACAAAATTTTGGTAATTTCGGGGTAAGTAATCTAGGGTTAAATATTATCCACAAGTTGTTACCACTAATTAAATGAATTAATTATAACTACTTCGGATATGTGCAGATTTTTTTAAACTAAATACTTCTTTGCACATTTTCTTGGAAATTTAATTTATTGATAAACTAGCTGGCCCGATCCGGCTTTGCACGGATAGACAAATCAAAGTTAAATGTGTATTAAAAAAAAATTATATCAATAAATATATTACACTATGTGTTTCTTATGGGGATTTTTAGTAACTTTGACCCAACCAAACCTACCCTAAAATAACGAATTTTTTAAAAGTATTTCTTAGCGAACACCTAGGGCCCTAGAGGAAGCTACGTACTGAATTTAATTCCAATCAGTTCGGTGGTTTTTTTAGTAACTTTGAACCCCCACCCCCCGAACCCCCTAAAATTTTGAATTTTTTCAAACCCTTTCTTAGCGAGCACCTAGAGGTGCTCTAGAGGAAGTTACATACCAAATTTCATTCCAATCCGTTCGGCGGTTTTTTTAGTAAATTTGACCCCCATAATCTTCTCCTAAAATTTTGAATTTGTTGAAAACCTTTCTTAAAGAGCACCCATGGTCCTAGAGGAAGCTGCATACCAAATTTCGTTCCAATCTGTTTAGTTGTTTTGGAGAAATCGTCATTTAGTAACTCTGACCCCAACAAACCACCTCTAAAATTTCGAATATTTTAAACCCTTTCTTATCAGCATCTACGGCTCTAGAGGAAGCTACATACGAAATTTCAGTCCAATCCATTCAGTAGTTTTAGATAAATCGTGATTTAGTAACTTTGACAACCAAACCCCATTAAAATTTTGATTTTTTTATAAACTTTTCTTAGAGAGCACCTATGGCCCTATAGGAAGCTACATATCAAATTGCATTCCAATTCGTTCAGTAGTTTTAGAGGAATCAAGATTTTGTAACTTTGACCCCCCCCCAAAGCCCCCTAAAATTTCGAATTTTTTTAAAACCTTTCTTAGTGAGCACCTTTGGCCCCAGAAAAAGCTACATACCAAATTTCGTTCCAATCCGTTCAGCAGATTTTGAGAAATCGTGATCAGTGAGTCAGTGGCTTATATATATATAGATATTTTACATCACAATTAAAATTAGACTTTTTATAAAAGAGTTAAAACAAACAAGTGTAATTTGGAGCTCTTACAAGGAAAGTTTTTTTCAGTTTCCACAAGTTGGTAAGAGTATTGGTTGGTGGTTGGTTAAAATTAAAGCTGACTTTATGGTAACGCCCAAAAAAATATGTAGTTTTTTACGTAGAAATTATGCAATGGACATTGCTAAACTATTATTAACTGCACTATTAAAACCAAAAAATCTACCGTTGGACTCTACTACTATCTAATTTTGATTAAAATACATTAGTATCAATTAACAACCAACTATAGTTTTTAATAGGTACTGTACTTTCAATTCTGGCGCAACGTGGTTTCAATATTCGGCAATTATCGGCCTTATGTTAAAAAGCAATTCAAGGAAATTCCAAAGTGCATGTCGTAAGGAACACACATTTAATTAAAGTTTAAAATTACAAGACTAAAAGTAAACACGTTTTCAATTAATTAAGGGAAGGGAAAAGTTTAAAATTAAATCCTCTCTAACCCAACCGAGACGGGGTTTTGTTTGACGATTTTAACTTTATTTTTATAATTACCTTTTCATGGAGTTGCAGCGTTATTATGGATTATTAAAGTTAGTAGATTGATAATTAGATTTTTAACTGTTTTTAAATCAAGATGTAAGAATGTGGTTTGGTGTATATTTAACTTCCTTAACGATACTATGCTGAAATAGATGGAATTTTT
>JAGFPH010002276.1:74729-103320 GCA_018207615.1 Philaenus spumarius | reverse complement strand
GTAATGCCACTGTCTTTTTATTTTGTTTGAACTATGCATATTTTATATTGTATAAACAGTAAAAATCTTAACCGCATTAAATCTACAAAATAAATTAAAAAAAAACACATATAGTTTAGAAGTTTGACGATAAATTGTAAATGATTTAAAAACACTAAATATTAATTTGAAATTTTATTTCGGTAATATTCGCAATTACTCTTATATGGTCCAATAGATTACTTTACCATTCAATAAAACTGGCATTCGGAAATGTTCCACTTTAATCAGTACTTTTTCTTTGAAGTATTTTTATTTCAAATATTCAACTCTCGAGCGGTCAATTGTACAACTTTTACAAACTGCGACCTATTTACAATTGCCTATTCACTTTATGCTATGCAACATTTGAATTTTATAAAATATATTCAACAATTCTGCAATACATTCTAATATTTACATTTTATCAGGACATATTCAAACTGCACTGCCGATTCTAATATCAAAGATTCAACTGGAATATTTTGAAACTCCGAATTACATTAGGTTAGGCTATAGTATGAAACATTTCATAATTTAAAAATGAAAATAATCCATTACATGCTCCAACACATATTCGCTGAAACTTAGATAAAACATCGTCAAACTTAAATTTTAACACGATTTAGGCCTAATGATCTGATTGTTTAAATATTCCGCGGAGTCGCCTTAACTTTCAAAATGAGTAGACGTAAAATCATCTAACGGCGATAAGAATCCAAAAAGCCCGCGGTAAGAACAGGTTCAGAGTGCGCGAGACAACAGACTGACAGTTGCCGGCCGGTCGCCAGAAGGTGTACACCTAAACGTGAAATGTGCTATGTGTGTTTTTTGTAATTTAATTTTAATGTATGATGACCTCGATTTAGTAATTTTGTGTCTGATGATGAGATAAAAGTCTCGAAACGCGTCACTAACGAATATAAAGAAGAGGTCACGTGACGGAAGAAAAGAAGGTAAGAAACTTTATTTTTAATAAATCAGTGACCTGGATACTGAAAATGAATTCATTAAAATCATCTGTTTCTACTTTTCGAAAAATAATTATTTTCCAATTTAAACGTTATGAATAAATGGTCCATAATATATCTAGATAATTCATAACTGACCTACAATTTAAAGCAAAACCACTGTTAAAATTAGAAATATCAAAACCAAAACGTTTATATTTTAAGTGCAAAATATAATACACGGTGAAGTAAAGTGAACAAATTCAGCATTTCTAAAGAAAACATATGTTTGCAACATAGGAAAAATTGTATTATTGTGGATGAAGACCTAGGCTTTGGTCGAGTAAAGTTAAACACAGACGTCCCTCCGTTCTATTAAAAATGGAAATACCTCAAATTACCTAGAAATATACCGAAACGTAATAATAGAAATCCCAGTGACATATGACAAGAAGTTTTAAGACAGTGGACATAATTTAACGAGCAGATAAGAAATCAAAAGTATTTGGTGAGATCTTACCTTTTTTATACATTAGCCTACCTTGCGTCGAGATACTTTTAGACTCCAAAGTTTTTCGATTTTAACAAAGTACAATAACTCTAATCCTGAGTGTGATATCCATAATTTGATGTATAAAACAATTTCTTTGCTTTATTGAACCTTGTATATTAGTTGTAAAATATGTATTATAGGTTATAGGTTGTACATACATGGTTATTTGTTTGAATATTTAATGAAACTGGCACGTTACACCCAAACCCCCGAGATTAATAATTTCATAATAAATGTAAATGAGCTCATATTTCTATTCAAAATTAATACGAATTAATCCAGGTTAAAATTAAGAAAATATCTATTGTCAATGAATAATAGTTTGGAATAGTTCCTTATTTTGTTCTTTTTTAACAGATATTTTATTTATTTATTTGTTAAACGAATTAATAGTTAATTATTTTTGTAAGCTAACATTCTTAAAGTGTAATGGTACAATAAATAACTTGTTTATCACAACCATTATCAATATTATTAATAGTTGCCATTCAGGATATAGATTAATGAATCATTCAGTATAAGGATGTTTATGTTATAGTTGACTCACAAACATGAGGTTTTTTAAAAAAATATTAAACTAAGAGAAAGAACGAAATTTATAGAAGGTTGTTGTAAAGTACGTGCTAAGAAGTTTGAAATAATAATTATCTTCAGAGTGTTTCTAATTGAGCCGAATAATGATTAAAAAGGAAAAATCTTTTTTTTTTCTTTTGATGATTGAACAGTTAAAGATAAAACCAAACACAGTTTTGTTAATTAATTTAATGATAAACATCGTCTCCATACGCCCGACAGTAATTTGATTGAACGAAATTACACTTCCGGACCTAATTGCTTACACTGACCGCGAAATATATCTTCCTTTTACACCTTCCCATTACAATAATAGTTACCACGGGAATACCAGCAAAGTGCCTACATCCCAGGGGAGTTGTGGTAAGCCAAGTTACGATTGTATTTTATAGAACAGTAGTTCAAATTACTTTTATTACGCTTTTTCATCGTATTATTTACGTAACGTTATAGCTTTTGTTTATTTTGAAAAAATACTTAATTTGAATTTTTTTGCAGTTACAAAACCTGTTTTGGGCTGTATTACTGCCAACCTAAGCACAATATCACTTTTATAAATATCCTCTCAAATTGTTGTATATTTACTGTAGTGTACGGCCTACACTTTTTTTTATTTTATTTGGCTTGCGACCGCGACCCCCAATAAAACTTTTGCGGCCTACCTGGGGGTCTCGACTTACAGGTTGAAAAACACTGGTCTAAACCATAAAACTCTGCAAATGGAGTTAAACAACGGTATCCTTACGGAAATTAAAACCACACAGAATCTGAAAAAAATATTTTAAATGAATCCATCTGATGATGGAATAGAAATACTGAAAGACACCAAAGAAGAACAATTGGCAGATAAATAAATGGTATTTTCATGCTTTATATACAATTATTATAAACCTGTATAAGAAGACAAATTTATTTACTAAACATATAAAACTAATACTATATATTTCAAACTTAAAGTTACATTTAATCAAACAGCAAACTCAACTTTCTTATAATACGTTAAGAGGTTAACTGTTTCTGGGCCTATTCTCTGAGGCTTTTCAAGTTTCTATTGTTTACAAAACAGTTTACCTTGATTCCTCCCTCTGTCTCACTCTTACTTTCCAAATCAATAGTTAACTTTACGCTTCCCAAACAATTGTTTTCTCTCTCGCTCTTGAGGAAGAAGGCTGGTTTGTCGTTCAGCTCATTTGAACCGGTTTTATGGGAAAGTATTCTTTCTCGTATAACCTAGTAGGATCAAAAAGTAGTAGGACTGAATTGATTAAATTTTTGTTATTGAACAGTTCAGTAAAATCCTTAGTAGTCCTCGAAGAAGCACCTTTGTGCTCCAACACAACGCGATTCCTCCTGCGCGTACACCTCCTGGATCTCGCTTCAGAGGCGCCGACGCGGCCCCTTGGTCGTCTTCTACGGGGCTGAACAGGTTTCCCTTGATATCCCACTTGAGTCGAGGTAAGAGGAAGCTTACAGAAATGGACTGTAAAGGGGGGGGGGGTACGTTTCAACCCTGTTACTTGGCCAGAAACTCTCTCACAAGCAGCGCGTTGTCGGTGAATCCTCCAAGAATCGGCGATGTCTGGCTGCACGCGGAGGACGCGTTTGCGCAACCTGTCAAGCACGTCCACGTAAAATCTGGCGTTCACAGTTTGTCCAGAGGGTACAAATGGACACCACGACGGTCAAAAAAGCAGAAGAGCATGGATACCCTTGACTTGCTCATTTTTTCTTTATTTTGGAAGCGGGGAGTTGTTGTGCCACTGTTGAGTATCTCATGACAGCATCCCCGTAGGAGTCCTTAACCATTCCGAGGGTCTCCGCTGCGGTTTTCAAGAGTTTGACGCAGAATTTAATGACGTAGCGCTGCACTAGATTTCTCTCCATCTGGGATTGCGACGACACTTCTTAACAGAGGTTCACGGAATTCGACGTGCTTATTCTCCGCTTGCCCGAAGGCGACTGGAAAAAAATATCGGTTTCTTCGGAAGGCCCAGGATGTCCGACCGCTCTGTTCGCGCTTAAGAAATTCAGTCCTACTCCTTTTTGATCCTGCCTGTATTTGTCTTTAATAATATCAAGATTATTTTTGTTTTTATGAGGACTCGTGGCAATATAATATCATAGATCATGAATAATAAATATATCTTGCATCCATACTTCCGTGGAAAATAGTGCATGATCGCTCCGCGCGTTAGCGCTAGGGAGAAATCATTGGTAGCATTGGTGTTTCACACAGCTTCCGTCATTTCCCTAATAGATAGCGCCACTGTCGTCGAATTTCTAGTGGAACGAAATATTGCATTGGATTTGAGTTCTATTAGGTTATCCAAATACAATGATAATATGTAGTCCCACTATAAACTACAATGGATACTGTTACAAATTTTATTTTAACACTTTTAAGATTTTCTAGCTTTATAATTATTTAGTGCTTGACAGAACTCACTTTTTTCTAAATATATAATTGTATCCGATGTACATCTTATTGATACAGCCGACCATAGTGTATGTTGTGACTTCTCTACATCGCCAGGACGACGAAATTGCAGAAAACCTGTTGTTTGCTTGTTGGTGAAACCGTTTTAATGTACAAGACTATACACTTTCTGAAAACTAAACTTTTTCTGGAAAACAATAGTTTCATGGCTTTTGTATTTAAATTATTATTGTACTAGTAATTCCCCGTGAAAAATCACAGGCGGATTAATTAGATACAGATCAGAAATACTATTTTCATTCAACAAAATACTATTTAAAAAGAACACACTTTATCTAGGCCTACCTAACTATGCTGGCAGGGATTTTTAACTTGGTAAATGTGTACAATTATAAGGATTATAAAACTGTATGAATATTTGTTAAAATTTTGTGTTTATGCATGTTATTATATATTTAAAAAAAGATAAAAATATTATCTTTTAATTGCTTTTTGTTTCACATTGCTAGATTTAGAAGTTATTAATATTACATGACTTATATTTATTAAAGTTGTAAACATAACCCATAAGGTAAAATCTATGCTAGGTTTGTCTATTAGAGATGATGGGTGAAATCAGCTGTTTAGATGTAGGAATGTTTCATAAGCTAAATGAATATATTGTATCTTTTCTTTAAATTTGTATAAAACCATATTTTAATGATAAAAGGTTGTACTTATATATACTTTATAACCTCAAAGCAAATATTATAACATAACGTAGCATACGTTAGTTATTTAGCTCATATTTAAAAAAATCTATTTCACAAAACATTATAATGATTGAAGTTGTAAACATAACCTCAAACTACAACATACACTGGGTTTACAGATGATGGGTGAAATCAGATGTTATATTAAATGTTACTCACGCTCATACGCTCGTACACTCGCTTTTATAGGAGTTGATGCTATTTGGTCTTGTATGTGTGAATTTTTTGCAAAACGGTTTTAATCGAATTGGAGATATTATGACAGGCAGTAGTGAACTATGTTTAAAGTTACAAGTTTCTAGTTCATTATTATGTTAGTTGAAAATCGATTGCAAAATTCGTACCAAAAAGACAAACAGACAGACAAGAAATCGAGTTAATATTCCTTTGTCGACCTGAACTGAGGTTTGTTTAAAGTTCCAAGTCTCTATGTAATCTTTAAGTTAGTTTAAACTTGTTAAATTCATAAAGAACAGACAGGCAAGAAAGCAAGGTAATAAAAAATAAACGGTACCAGGAACTGGCACATACTTTCTCACAAACATATTTAAATTATTAAACAGATTCACTGTGACTTCATAATTGTAGGAGGGGTAGGATATTTGATATTAAAGTAGGAGATTAACTTATAAATAGTACTAGGTATGCAATGCAGTTGTCTGCTTTCAATATTGAGAAGAGTAAGTATTTTTTTAATAAATACTTTGGAGCACCTGACTTAAACAAAACAACAATTGCACAGAAAATTACATAATTTACAAACAGCTGCAAAACAACAATTGCACATAAAACTATTGTATTTGCAAACAGCTGATAGTAATAGTCTGAAGTTAGATTATGATCCTTTTAACAGCTGTATAATCAACGCACAGTAAATAAACCAAATAAAATATTTCTTCTATTAAAATAACATTGTAACTTTAAAGGGCCGTTGGGCAAAACCCTGACGTCCAATTTGGACCATTTCAGATTTATACCTTCCCATAGTGGGTTACTATGACCATACCAAATTTCGTGCGGATCACTTCAGCTGTTCAGGAGGAGAATGTGGAAATAAAAAGCCAGAGAAGCTCGCTCCGCTCACTCCGCTCAATTATTATTATCTAGCCTAGAGAGAAAACTATTCCATCGATTCCGAATAAATTTGCACCAAACACGAAAATAGTTTTTGAACAAATTTTGAAAAACAACTCAATTTTCGGCCAAAAAAACCACAAAATCAGTTATTAGGCTATTATTATTATTAGCTAAAGGAGAATTTTTAGAAAGATGCAGTTTTTTTCATATGGTAGGGTATATTAAGGGCTACAAATAAGCCAAATTTTATGAAAATCGTTAAAGCCGTTTTTTTATAAAAAAATAATAACAGATTTTTTTGATGTTTTTTGGCCAAAAAGCGGGTTGTTTTTAAACATTTTTCAAAACCTTTCAAATTTGTTCCAAATCGATAGATTAGTTTTATCTCTAGCTTTGTGTACATACAGACAGACATTTTGTGAAAACCACTTTTTTTAACTCGGAGGGTCCCAAAACGGATATTTCCACAAAAATCTCAACATCGATTTTTTGCGATCACTATACTTTCTCTATACTATAGTATAGTAAGAAAGTAAAAGGAAATGTATGTTATTTTTCCGCAATAATATATTCTAAAATGTACGTTTGCACAAGTCATATCAACTTTGTTTCTTCATTCACAATCAGCAATAAATTTGTAAGTGATTTTTTTTAGGAAATTAAGTCATAAACCTTTTGTCTCTTACGCCATATATTACCATAAATGTATTGCAAACGCTTGAGCGTGTACAGTATTGTACTGTTGGCCTGATTTCTTTGTACGCATCCAGCGTGGCTGACATGTGTTGATTTATAACAATGTGCTATGTTTTGTGTGTCAAAGGTTCCATCAGGGCGGAGTAAAGTGATATTGTAACAAGGGATGTACTCGACTGAAGCACACTTTATAAAATAATTGAATAAATCTCGTTTATACTTATGTACGGTCATATTTTACTAAAACATTCAATGCGTAGTAGTATAATTTATTTAGCTCCTAATGTGTTTGTCAAATTAGTAAAAGTTTTGTTAGACTATGATAAGTAATAGTTTAGTAGTTAATCCATGTATACTGTGTGTAAAAAAAGTCCGTCCCCCCATTTATATTTTTTGCTTGTTAAAAAAACAAATATCCTTTGGGGAACGATACTAACTTAATCCACAGTATCTTTTGACGTTTTTGGAAATTTTTAGTGTCCCAAAAAAATGGGGGATTTCGGGGACAACTCAAAATTGTTAAATGGTAAGTATGGTCATGTGATACCTCATTTTAAAGGTCTAATTAATACTAGGAAAATTACATAAAGAAAATAAAAATCGGACAACCCAAAACAAAATGGCGGCCCTAAACGTGTTGAAATAAATCGACTTAAAGTTGCTAATATCTCGAAAAGGAAGAGTTTTTAGAAAAAAATTCCAGAGGCAAAAAATGTTTGTTTCAAAGTGCTTGACCTAAAAAAATTGCTTCCAAATCGATTTCGTAAATTGGATTTTTACTACTCCATCTTAGAAACTTTTGTAAAAAATAAAATTTACGAAATCGGTTTGGAAGCAATTTTTTAGGTCAAGCTCTTTGAAATAAAAATTTTTTGTGTCCTGAATGTTTTTCTAAAAACTCTTCCTTTTCGAGATATTAGCAACTTTATGATTTATTTCAACACGTTTATAGCCGCCATTTTGTTTTGGGTGGTCCGATTTTTATTTTCTTTGTGTCATTTTCCTAGTCTTAAATATACCTTTAAAATGAGTTATCACATGACCATACTTCCATTTTAAAAATTTTGAGTTGCATTTTTGGGGGACACTCAAAATTTCCAATAACGTCAAAAAATACTTTGGATTAAGTTAGTATCGTTCCCCAAAACATATTTGTTTGTTTTAACAAGCAAAAAAAATTAGAGAGGGTGCGACTTTTTTTACTCACTGTATAAAATCCAAATACCACTCACTGACACACTCATCACGAAATCTCAAAAACCACAGAACGGAATGGAATTAAATTTGGTATATGTAGCTTCCTCTTGGGCCATATGTGCTCGCTAAGAAATATTTTTAAAAAATTATAAATTTTAAGGGGGGTTTGGATTTTACTAAAAGTTACTAACAACTTTAAGAAATACATAATACATAATATATTTATTGATATTTTTTTGTTTGTTAGTTAGTAAACATTTAACTTTTATTTGTCTATCCGTGCAAAGCCGGATCGGGCCAGGTAGTTTTGTCCAATACCATTGCTTATATAGGCCTAGACCAGGGCCAAACCGTTTTAAATATCGTAATAGACGATACATTCTTAGAACTTTACGAATGGTCGGAAAATGTAGTTAATGGTGTAAGTAATTAAGGAAACATCGAGCCGACTAAATAAAAGTCACGGAAGGGGGTGGGGGTGGTAGTGTGTTTAGAGGTGTATATATTTTTTTTTTTTGCAATTTTATGGCTAAACTATGCATTCTATTGAAAAACTTTAATGTAATAGTTGTAGATAATACAAAAATCTAAAACATTCTAATTGGACTTTATTGACCATATCCTCAACATTACCAAGCAAAATGCAAAACCCCGTTTTTAACTTATAACTATTGCAAAAAAATTTATATTTTCATGAAAATCGGTAAAAATGTTCTTTTTTATGTTTAAAAGAAGCCCAATTTTTTCAAATCAAAATATTTACTTTTCGATGTAATAGACCTACAAGATGTTTAAATCATATGTTATAATAATTCACCTATGTCTTCAATGCATCATTTACAGAATAAAAGGTAAAATCATTATAGATCCTGAAATGGTCCTTTTTCCATCTAGCCGCAATTTTGTTTCGTTTTACTAAATAATGTTTAACTCTACAACGTGTTAACAGTTTGATTTAAAACTTGACTATGCCCTTAATTCCTTCAAGACCTACTTAACGTAAAACAACCAGTTTAATAAAATAATCCGTTACAAAAAGGCAGCCATTTAAAAATTTTGAATTCAAATTACAGCAAAACAATAGTTTTTACAAAAACGTTTGGAGAAACTGTTTGTTGCCTGTTTAGTTTTCTACCACATTTGTTAAAACTTTCAGACAGTAGAAATCAACAGAACAGCATCCAACTTAATTAATTAGTCATCGTAATTGATTATTGCCTACACTATGATCGTCACTAGTGAAGTTGTGTCCGTCAAACTAATGTACCCATTTTTTGGATACTTTAAACAGGTTTATCTAGATCAAATTAAACATGAACACAAAATCTCACAACAATTACGTTTACTAACGACGAACGCGTTTCAACGACAGTGTCTCCATCCTCAGTCATGCACGTTGCACGGGATACAGTACCAAATTATAACTAACCTAACTGTGTCTCGACGCAATGTATTTATGCAAAACTAGACACACGTGGCCTAACCAGAAGGGGCGTACCCTACAGGGTGCGTGTAATAAAACTATGCTAAGCCGTTAACCACCTCCAATCGTATTTAAGTAGCTTAACAATAACAAGGTTTATCTATATAAATAAAAATGTGAATGTTTGTTTGTTCAAAATCTCATCTCCGAAAGTTCTTCACCAATTGCTTTGATATTTTTACACAGAGTTTCATTTGAATACACGCGTGTTTTATATACTGTTTGATAAACAACGCCATTGTTAGGCGTAGAAACAACACAAACTGTACTAAATATTTTACGGCGGTGGGAGCGGCATGCTAAATAATAAACAAGTTTATTGTTGCTACACTAAACAGCTGTTTGTTCTAATATTTTCATTAACAGCTGATTTCAATCTTTGAAGCAATTATTTGTATTTCTAACTTTTAGGATTTACCTTTTAGGTTTTTATTGTAAGTGTAGGGTTATATACCTGATCCTTGCTGGTTCTTTTAACCTTAATTATAACTGCTGTTATAATAAATACAAAATAATTTGATTTTGACATTTACTATCTTAGCTTTTTGTTTTTTGTTAACCTTACTACTTTATTAAAAAGAAAACATAACATAGTAATGTGTATAGAAGGTTCGAATGGGGTAAGCGTAGGAAGCACGCAGGGGTCTACCCGAGTTATTTTATAGGAAATTAATAAGGTTACGAAAATCACTCTTGGCGTTTTTTATATAAATGAACTGCTTTTTAGTTATTCTCATTGAAAATTTTCAAATGACCGCCATTTTGAAACAGATTATTTGATTAGGCCGGTTACTTTACATTATGTGTGTCTTAAAATATCTAAGAGCAGTGTCAAATTTGAAATCATTGGGTGTATCCGTTCAAGAGATAAACATTATTTAGTAAAAGAAAATGGTGGTTAGACGGAAACTGAGTATTTTTGTGCATGTTTATAACAAAGGCCTTTGACTCCGTTGACCATAAAATTTTACTGAGTAAACTCTGGAACGCAGGAGTAAGAGGCGTTGCGTGTAGTTGGTTTTCTAGCTATTTGGGTGAAAGATCTCAATGTGTCAGGGTTTCTGGTTGTCCAAGAAAACTAAAACCTGTTGTGTGCGGAGTTCCGCAGGGCTCTGTTCTCGGTTCAATTTTATTTCTTATATATGTTAATGATTTATGTGAGGGTGTTTTTAATGGTAGTCTAACAGCTTATGCAGATGACAAAGCATTGTGTTTCAGTGCAAAAAAAATAGAGAAGACCTAATTAGACAAATGCAAGAAGACTTAAACAAGTAAAATTGCTGGTTTGCTAAAAATCAATATGGTATTAAGTGAAAAAAAAAACAAATACATTCTCTTTCAAACTAAATAAAAAACTAGAAATAATCAAATAAATAATTTAATATATAAATGCCCTCAGTGTATTATTCAATCATCCCAAGACTGTACTTTTTGTATCAAAATTGAACGGGTATTATTATAGTATTAAGTATCTAGGAGTTTCTTTGATGATAATTGTAATTGGAAGGTCCGCATAAAACATTTAAACTCTGGAATGTTAGTAGCTCTAAGGAAATTATATATGTTAAGATACTTGTGCCCAATATCCGTTTAAAAAAATGTTTATTTCAGCCTAATCAATTCTAGATTTGAATACGGAATAACTTGCTGGGGAGTAACTTATTTAAATTCAATCAAGCCTCTACTCATTATTTAAAAAATAATAAATGTTCGTATTTTGTTTTAAAAAAACAAGAAATGAATCTTAATTTCCGTTATTCAAACAGTTAAGAATTTTCCCTCTGAGGCATTTGTACATTTTCAAAGTTTTAATTTTTTTTTTCCTGAGAGGCGGTGATAAAAAAAATATATAGAGAAAATAAGAAAAACCTAAGACACCCCAATAGTTTTGAACAGCCGAGGCCGTACATGGAGGCATTTAAAAGATTTTTCGAACTATCGAATAATTTGCCACCTGAAGTGATAGACTTAAAGTCATCAAATAAATTTGTTAAAGAGATTTCAAAATGGATTTTTGCACAGGAATATGTTGAAAAACTATTATAGTGAAATCTAATAAAATACAATATATCAAAATTAAACTTGGTATATCTAGATAAATACCTTATATTAGTAGTCAGAGCAATTCTTAATTATAGTATATCACTACAGCTGTTTCGCCGATCACAGTCGGCTTCGTCAGGTGCAGGACACTTAAATAAAACACTTTAACACAACACTGAACATATACGATATTAAAAACATTGTTATGTTAGATATATACATTCAGCAATTCAAAAGCAAAAAATATAAAATCAATTTGGTTTTATAAGAATATAGCCTATTAAACTTGGTCACAGAATTATAGAATAATTATTATTTCTGATTCAATTTCAACTAATAGAACAGTATCAAGCACTTTTTTTCCGTTTCTGCAACTGGTTCTTCATTTCTCGACGGTAACCTCAAATCGGGCTTTTCCTAAGGGGTAGGCTACCTAATTAATTCTACCAATATAATTGATGATAGTTTGACAAACAATGTTTTTATGTTAAATCCTTCTTTCCTTTTTTTCTTTTCTAAAGTTTTTGTTGAAATTTCTGTTCTCGAGGCAGCATATTTGTTTATAGTTATTTATTGATTAAGATGTATGTATATTATATCACTTTTTTAAATAGTATAGTTAAAAGTTAATTTTATGTTTGTATTGTATTTATCAATGATAAATTATGTATTGTTTGTTGTTCTAAAAATTATTATTTTGTCAAATTTAATTTAAATCAGAATTAATAAACTTCGTTAACAACAAAAAATACTGGAATCGTTTTACTGTAAATGACGTATTATTCACTTAGTTTAATTATTGGTCCACACTTTTTAAACACCCTGTATATAACTTTCCACTAGAGATATAATTTTTAAAATTCTATATAGCAACAGCAAGGCTTCAGTTGTAATACACTTTGAATTCAACTATAATATATGACACACTATCCATCACTATAGGTTACAAAATACATCCATCTACACTTTTACGTTATTACATGAAAAATATTTGTATAAATAGTGTCTCTAAATATTTTCTCGTATCTTTACACAGGGTTAATAATTCAAGTAAGTTTTCGCTTATTAAGTTTATTTGTTATTTCAACTTACTATGTGTACTACGTATTAGTATTAAATAAACGAAAAACGGGAAATGAACAAAAACACATGCCCGATAGAAATATAGGCTTGTTGCTTTATTAAATGCTAGCTGACTTGTGCGAATAATTCGCAAGTTATAGGAGTAGGCTACCTACCTGATATAATACATTGATTTAGTTTACTTAATTACGTTTATTTATTTATATTGGTTTATAAATAACAGTTTATAGCACTTGCAAAATGAAAATAAACAATCAAGGTATGTTTATTAAACAGATTCTTTATTGATGACGCCTTTCATTAGGAACCATATGAAGTACAATTTAAAAGTGATTTTTGATACTTTTTGAATAAATTAATGAATTTTAACATGTTTATTTTTCGTCAAGAGTGGTTAACATAAGCTTTAAAATAATGCTTAAATAATTAATTTTGATGAAGAAAATAAGGGAGATATCGCTTAGCAACAAAAAATACCTTTGAGAAAAAATATATAAGGATAACGGCGCTTTTGAATAAAGGTCGAAATACTCATTATGCACTCAAATTACACGTTTCCGAAAGTAGTTTATTTTTACCTAAATTATATGAAAAAAAGATACACATTTGAACGTTTTTACAACTGTATTTTCGACGTCAACTACAAAATTAAACAGAATGATTTTCAAATTGTATGTTTATTCGTTTCTAAATGTCATAGAAATACGTGACAATTTGTAAGTTTCACTAAAAAAGTAATAAAATACAAAATTAAATTATTTAGGAGAAAAAATGATTCCTTCTAATGTCGTAAGTATTTTATAACACAATCCTAAAAAAGTCATGCACAACGACTCAGACTTTTTGTTGGGCAAAATCGAATGATGTGAATTTTGAAAAATTTTCAATTCGAGCGCTCCGAAAAAAGTAAATCATAACTTTGAACGTATCTGAACTGCATCCCACCTGTTTTCCCACGGTCTAACAAACTTAAGAAGACCGAAACAATACAGTATCAGACATTTATCAGTATTTTGTGTAGTATCAGTTTTAGCAAAACGTTTCATAAACGATTTTACTTACAAATTTGGAGCACCTGCGGCTTTTTACGTTGGGTAAACAAATAAAAAACCTGTTAAAACCCAAACTGTTCTAGGTTCCTTAGAGCTTGTACAACAATATATCAAGCCATCGGACAGTTTGACACATCTCCCCCCCCCCCCCCGCTTTGCCTCTTTGCACCCCTTCAAAGGAGACCTCTGTTCTGCATGAAACATTTTGGAAAAACAGTTGAGAACAAATTTTATATCGCGCACTTATGCTCGAATTTTTTCTTAGTTAATCTTATTGGAAACTCATTATCATTTACTAAACTAACCTGATGTACTACCCTCCCCCCCAATCTCCTCCAAGGGGCTGCACAGGGTCAATTTACATACTTTTCAAGCTTATACGATTTCCATAGTTTATAAAGACTTTAATTGTTTTAGAAGTGAACATTTCTATAGGCGAACCGCCTCCAAAAGATTTTGTGGGCGGTGAATCGGATTTTATAGACACGAATTTTCCGTCACGCTCTACTATAATATATAGTACACATGTGTATATAGCAGAGTATATAGTTTACTTGGTAATAACTCAGAAATGGCATTGTGCTTCCTCATTCCGTAAGTTGTTTTATAATAGTTTACTTGTAATACCTCTGAAGTGGACATTGTGCTTCCTCATTTTGTAAGTTGTTTTATAATATAACTCAGAAATGGACATTGTGCTTCCCCATTCCGTAAGTTGTATTAAAACAGTTTACTTGTTAATACCTCTGAAATGGACACTGTGCTTCCTCATTTTGTAAGTTTTGTTAAAATAGTTTACTTCAGAGTTATAAAATAACCAATTTTCAAATTAAACCAATATAACCAATGATTATTTATTTTATATTAATTACAGTTTTTTTTTTTTTTATTGCTTTTACTTTCTCACTATACTATAAAAGTCGATGTTGAGATTTTTGTGGAAATATCCGTTTTGGGATCCCCTGAGTCCAAAAAAGTGTTTTTTTACAAAATGTCTGTCTGTATGTCTGTATATATGTATGTATGTCTGTATGTATGTACGTATGTCTGTATGAATACAAAGCTAGAGCGAAAACTATTCGATCGATTTCAAACAAATTTACACCAGACATGTCAAGTAGGCCTGTATAGATGCACGAAAAACGGTTTTGAAAAATTGTGAATTACAACCCCTTTTTTGGTAAAAAAAAACCCCAAAAATCATTTATTCTTTTTTCATAAAAAAAACGGCTGTAACGATTTTGATAAAATTTGGCTCATTTGTAGCCTTTAATGTGCCCTATTATATGCAAAAAACAGCATCTTTCTAAAAATACTCGTTTACCTAATAACAATAATAATACTAACTGGTTTTATGGGGTTTTTTGGCCATAAACGGGGTTGTTTTTCAAAAGTTTTCAAAACCTTTTTTCGTGCATCTATACAGGCCTAATTGACGTGTTTGGTGCAAATTTGTTCGAAATCGATCAAATAGTTTTCTCTCTATATAATAATAATAATATTTATTAGTTAATCTTCTACTTTAATAAAAAAATCACCTCTCCTACCTTACCCTACAAGACATTGTGAATCTGTTTAGTAATTTAAATATGTTTGTGAGAAAGTATGTGCCAGTTCCTGGTACCGTTTATTATTTTTTTTTTTGAGATTACAACTTTGAATTAAACCAAAAATGACAAACAGCTATTTTTTACAATAAATTGTAATTTTGAGTACAAAGTTGAAAGGGTGGAATAATGAATTTGCAATATGTTTCCATTACATACATTTGAATTTTTTAAAAAACCTAAGAAATGTTCATCAGTTCTGTATTTCAAATTAATAAAATCCTTTCTCTGTAAAATTATTGTAAAAATTAAAGGTAATAAAACTTACCTACCCGATTATACAAACATGAAAAATGTATAAATTTTTCTTAAAGAGCTTATAAACAAGGTAGCCTAACAGATTTCAATAAATTAGTTCCAAGACGAAAAATGGAAATCTAAATGAATCTTGGAACTGTAACACATTTGTTACGGCATTTACCAATAGATCAATACCACTATGTTGATCTAAACATTAGGCCTAATGGTTCAAGAAGAGTAACACGTCATTCTTATCTCACCTCTGCCCGGGTTGTAGTGCTGAACTGTAAAGATAAATTCCCAGCTTTTCCCACGTAAATCACCCGAACCAATAGAATACACAGGGCAATTTACGGTTTAGTAATATGAACGAAGGTACATTTATAATCATTCAGGTCACGATATTTTTTAGCCAAGGGAGAGATAAACCAATGTTTCGGTAAACAGTTGCTTGGTATCAAGAAGAGAGTAGTAATGTGTTATTCAAGTTTAATTCATTTAAGGCTTCAATGTGCTTTGGATGATTCCGTTGTTTTAAATATGTATATATAACTAGAGGGGTCCGCCCCCTGCTCGCTTCACTCGCCAAGCAACGTGGTGACTCGCGTCGAAGCAAATGCAAACAGGTTATTTTATATAAATAAACCCTAATATTAAATTATAATATGCCTTATTTATTTTAATTAGGATGTAACATAGTGGTTTATTATTTTTAAATTAGTTAATTTATTAAGAGTTTATTCTCTAGCTTTAAGGATAGTATAACAATCAAAATTTGTACTACATTTTCACCAATTAGCAGAACGCGACAAAATGACAATCTATGATAATTTTATGCATGTTGTAAGAAATAAATGCAAACATTTTCAGTTTAATAACGTTAAGGAAAATATAATAATTAATTTGTATTGTTTTAGGGGTTATCAAATTTTCACCCCTTATCAGCACAAAATGCAAATCAGTTAATTTTTTCTATGTATCTTGTAAGAATAAATGTATAAATACAACGTCTTAAAATCGATAAAATAATACAATATATTATATACGAGTATGCATTACCATTGTGTTGTAAATATAATGTGTATAACATTATAGTCATTAATTTTCTCGATTAAAAATTTTAAATACCTGTTTGAAGAAAAGAAATCAGGTAAACGTATCTTTACTTCCCACTTGGTGTTACAGCCCCAAATTAAGGGCAGTCCGAAAAAATACGATTAAAAAAAATTTGTTTAAATTTACAACTTTTTAATAGAAACATATTTTTTATTCAGCAAATATAACATAATTTTGAAAAGTCCTCATGATAGGAACTAATATTTAGTGCCAAAAACACCATGTAAAAATTTCTTTATGATACACCCAGTAGTTCTTGACAAATGTGTCACGAAAGTAAATGACAAATTTCGGAAAATCACAAAAAAAGCGGAAAACAGAAAACATATTTGACATACTTGGCTTTAATACTCACCTAAAATGAATGCAAACTGTTTTTGTTTATTTTGTATTAGCAATTTATAAGAAGATATTTATAAAGTGTTGTATATCGTTGGAAAGAGGAAATTCTGAAGAATAATAATTAACAAAAAAACAAAAACGAATAAAAAGTATTTTTGTTAGGTTGGGCTGCCCTTAATGTTTTTGACGAGTATAAGCACTATTTTAACATATAAATGTATTAATAATTAGAAACATTACTAATGAACATAGAACGTAAGTAATATTATAAAAACTACTTGTAAAGTTTCCTTAGCATTCTAGCTACATATTGCAACAATAAAAAGTATGACAATAAATGTCTAGAACATATGGTCCTAAATTTTACCAGGCAAATCTATAGGTAAAAATTAGAAAACATGTTTTAATAAACGTGGGTTCAAAAACGCTTAGTTTTCGAACTATTCGCCAATTACTTTATAAACAGTTAATATCTAGGGAAATTGAAAATATATTCATAATTTACCTTTTTCCACCGTAAAAAAAGATCGTTCTTTGGTACGCTTGTGTTAACATTATGATATTAAGTTTAAAGTAAACATACAAATATATTTAAGATAGGGTAAGTTAAATTTAATTCCTTAAAAACAGTTTCAAATACAGTCATTGCATATGTATAAACCACTTATGTATTTCCTTTGTAAATCTCCTTGGCAAAGTGTATCAGTCGAATGCATTTTCAGAGAACGTCTAGATTAAGTAGTTTACCGTCATAGGTTGACATAAAGGGAAGCCAACCCAATGTCAAGCGTCATCTTCTCACGTGCTTGTAATGACCCACGAGGCACGGATTACCAGAAGGTATTACGCACTCAAAGAAAACACACTCTTGAATAAGGCGATTTCTACCTCTTTACAAATCTAGCTTCTTTTTAAGTAACTTTAACTAAATGTACTAGTAGTTCTCTGAACAGTAGACCTCGTTGAAATAACAAATGTGGTTTTGAGCTTAGGTTAAAAATAGTGTGCTTGTAATCAAGTAGAAGGTTTAGCCAGTGAAAAATATTTTGAAATTTATTCGTGTTCGACTCTAAATACTGTGTGGCGCAACAAAGAAACAAAAAGAATAAGATAATGTAGTTGGTAAAGGACTACAACTCAGTAAATGCGACGCAACTCTAATCGGGCTCCTTATCTCGGCTCCCCCTCCACAACTCACTCACAGTCACAGCGGCCACACTAATGTAGCGCAGGAAAGAGCAAGACAGCATGTAGCACTTTCTTTCTCCCTCTCCATAAAATTATAAGGTTCTATGAACATATCTTATAAATAGACCATTCTTAATAGACTTATAAAAACATGGTTAAAATACAAAAACTTGGACGATTTTTAACAAATTTGAAGTTTGCGGCCATTTTGTGAGCTTATTGTTAGAGGTACGAAAAAAAAACATCAGGAATACAATTTTCTAGAGCATCAAATTTGCTACCGGCAAAAAGTTATTAGTTTTTCAATTCGACTTGCGGTTAAGCCACAAACTGGCTTTGGAAAAAAGCTTACACTGAGATAAACGGTCCGGCCGCCATTTTTATTTTATTTAAGGCGTTAAAAATGTAAACTGTACAAAAACCGTATATATACATGGCTCGGCCTAGGAATAAGGAACATTCATGCAAAAAATCATTAAAATCGGTCAAGGCGTTTGGCTGTAATCGTGAGACAAACAGACACACAGACAACACATAGATAAAATGCCGAACGGTCGAGTTAAAACGGAGACCTCGCTTCGCTCGGTAAATTAATCTATATAATTGATTATGTAAATGTTCGTTTGTTCAAAATAGCAAATCTTCAAAATTTTTTCGATGATTTCATTGAAGTTTTGGCAGAAACTTTCCTTTGAATACAAGCCTGTTTTTATTTACTCTTTAGAAAAAAACAACGCCATTGTTAGACACCAAACTATAATAAATATTTTACAACGGAGGCGCCATACTAAATAATAAACAAGTATGTTTATTGTTGTTACAGTAATCAGTTGTTTGCTACAATTTTTCCATTAACAGCTGATTTCAAACTTTGAAGCAATCATTTGCATTTCTAACTTTTGGATTAGGTTTTTATTAAAGTGCAGACCTGAGCCTTGATGGTTCTTTTAACATTTATTATAATTGCTGTTATAACATATACAAAATAGTTTTATTTAAAATTATTTAACATCTTAGCTTTGATGTTATTATTAATCCTACACCTTTATTATAAAGGAGACATAACAGAATGATGTCCATAGAAGGTACCAACGGGGTTGGCGTGTGGAGCACGCAGAAGTCTCCCCTTGTTTATAATAAAAATTAGTTTTTTGTTGTAAATTGTATATTATATTTTGTAAGGCAGGGACAATAAACCCAATCATTCAAGAAATTATTAATAAAATACTGCTAACAATTTCTTGGATTTTAATTCTATCGTAAATTGTTTTCGTTACAATTTATTTAAAAAAAATCAAATTGATTATGAAAACAAACGTAGTATGTGCCTTACACATTAAACGATACAAGGTAGAGGTGTTTGCTGAAAGTTAATATTTGACTTTATTGTAGTAAGTTTTAAAAGCTATTATGCACTTTTATACATCCAAATTGGTCAATAGACGTAGTCGGTTTAAACCAATTTGAAATATTTTGAAATTACGTTTTAAGATCCTACAATACGTCGTGTACATGGTCTCATTTTAATTAAAAGTTAAACATACATTATTATCAATAAATACCACTACAAGTCGTTCAATAAGTAAGTACGTTACTTGCGCAAGGCGCTTTCAATAATCAGCAGTTATCGTGCAAACGTTAAAAGCAATTGAAGGTACATCCGTATTGCATGTCGTAAGTAACACAAATTTAATTAAAGTTTAATAAAACAAGAATAAAAGTTAGCACGTTTTCATTTAATTAAGGGAAGGGAAAAGTTTGAAATCTAATCCCCTGTCCCCTAACTACGTCTGACAATTTTAACTTATTTTTTTATAATTACCTTTAATATTGAACTGCAGCGTTATTGGGGTTTACAAAAATTAGTATTGTAAGATTGATTTATATATTTTATAGGTTAGTAAATAAATATGGTAGTAGAAAGGTGGTAATAGGTGTATATTTTTATACTTGATAAATATTTGCAGAAAAACGCACACTTTTGGAATCACACATAATAATAACAATACTAATAATAATAGTGCAAAATATATATGTATTTATTACTGTTCGTTTTCAATAAATAATTTTTCTAGATGTTCTCATTATTTGAAAATACCAACGTAAAATACGATAGAAGTACCCGGTTCAAAGCCACGTGGTGGATTCTACAGTGGAGTTGGCCTGCGAAGCACGCAATACAGTATGTATTGAAGATACTCCCAATACGGGCACAGGCGTGCGAAGCACGAAATGCTTTGTGTATTGAAGATACTAAAAATATGCGGAATGGCGTGCGAACCATTTTGCAGCTATTCAGCACCGTCGTAAGTAGATCTATTTCCCAAACTGTTGGTTGAAACCCTAAAACATAGAGGCCTATAAACTTAATTTTGGAAATTTACTCAACTCACGTCAGCGGTTCAGCTGCGTTGTCGAATTATCATTATTTCACTAACTAAATATATTACCTTTGAAAATGTGACGGAAATTCGGCTTGTGTAAATTCAGTAGAATATGCAATGAAACACTTTTAATTTATTTTAATACAAATCGATTGTTGGTTACACGAGACGCAGTGCATTTCCATCCAGCTTTGAAACCGTATTTGCAATTACACCAATATGGTCCACTCCAGTTCCATGCCAATGATTGAAACTGGTATTTGTTCAATTCCACTTCACAGCTATTTCTTTGGAGATATTTTATTTCAAATATTTTACTAGAGCAATCAAATTGTAACATGTTTAAATACATCAAAGTATTTGCTATTGAAGTTTATCAAATATATTTACAAATTGTGCGCATATATTTCTCCTCGAGGTAGGTAAACAATAGTTTTGTAAACATTTCGTGTTTGTAGATATACGTGGCAGTGGATGTATTCTAAGCAGTCATATATACTACACATATTTAATAATATCACTTGTAACATTGTCTATATTAATATATTTGATTGCTTCACTACCCCCTAGTTTTAAATAAAAGATGGAGCTTATGTATATGGTTATTCAAGACTATAATAATATATCTGATTCACTTGTTAAGTTCAGATAATTTGTTTTAAATACAATACATACCCGGGCTGTCGCTAAGTTTTCTTTTTTAATAATTGTACTGCAGGAAATTAAATTATAAAAAGAAACTTTTTTCGAAAGAGAAACAAATTTCCTGTTTGAAGTTAGTTCTGTTTCTTTCTCAGGAATGATTACTTACAAAACATATTTTCAAGAAAATATTTTAAATTTAAATTAAAAGTTTGGTGTTTGTTTTTAAAAGTTGCATTTTATATGATATTTTACTTCAATTTGATATAGTCTGTCGAGGGTGTGTAATGGCTTATTGGAGAATGAATTGATTGCCTTAAGCTGGCAAATTAATTGTTACACGAACTAGGCCTATACTCGCGGCCAAGAAATTAGGCGGGTGAGAGAAATGGCGGTGTTGCCAGATATGGAACTAGTCAAGCGACTAAAAAAGAAAATATTGTAGAGTTGTTCGCATCTGTGGTGTCCTCAATCCACACGTTTCCCGGGTAGTGCTAAATAAGCAACAAAATATTAATAATGACTTAAAAATACTTTCATACAAAAATCTAATTATTAATAACTTATTTATTATTTAAATGTACCCTACGTTTCTTATTCCCACATGGTATGCGGTGGTTCGCTTTATGTATTAATTAAAAAGCGTAGTTGGAATTTTTTACGACAAGAAAAAAATTAGCGGAATTATGGCTCAAACGAAAAAAAATCATGGCATTATCATCGTATAATATGTAAAGGAAATGCAAATGTTATTTGTTTTTTACTCTTGATTATAAAATAGTAGCTTGCAACATTGCCCAGGACTACAAGCTACGGTTCTCTCCGAGCGCCCGCGTGTCTTTGTCTTGGTTCATACAGTTATGCATTTTACAACTAAACTAAGAATCTCACCAAAAAAAAGTTACTAAAAAAATTTTTTATTTATTAAATTTTCTACAGCTTTGCCTCAGACGAAATCTTGCTGCCCAAAGAACAAAAAAATCATCGCTTGGTGAAAAGTTCAATACACGGTTGTTTTGAACTAAATTGCCATTTAGGGGTTTGTTCTTTTGTTAATTATTTGCTGCCGTTTGAAAAATAAATAAAGTTTGTACACAATGCTCTGTAGACAGATTCACAAGCACGAGAGAAAGCACACCTTGCGCTTCAAAACCTTTACATGACTCGTGTTAAATTGTAGAAATAACTTCAGCACGAATTGGCAACACCGACATTTCTCTCACCCGCCTAATTTCATGGCCTCTAGTATAACTTTAAAGCTGGTGATGGTAAACTTATGAATTGCATAAAAGAATCAGGTTAAGATATTTAAAGTACTTTTTGTTAAGTCTATTTAGTTCATCTTTGAATTACTTGATATAGAACTACTTGGCCAGACGAAAATAACAGCCTGACATTGAAACAAACAAAATTATTTTGAACTTACAATATTCTTTACAAATCTATATATTATATAACATGTCTAAGAAAGGTAGTTAATTAAGTAAAATATTACTTAACATGTATTTTGTTACACAAGTCAAGTTTTACAGAGTATTTCATTAATATTTTTTTATATTTTGAGTTGTTTTATAAGCGTTAGTTAAAAATATTGTTCTAAAATACACGAAGATGTACGAATGTTTCCGAAGATAAACGAATGTGCGGCTCTTGTTTAAATTTGAATAGACGAAAATATATTTATAATAAAAGGTTGTTTTCATATTCATTTTATAACCCCAAAGATGTATAAGACTTTATTATTCATTTCTATTACTCTGGGTAGTAACACAAAATATTGTTCTTAACAACAAAAACACAAACATTACTAACGCTAAGGGTCGTGCACGGTGGAAAACACAGGTTGGTAGAACGATTGCAGTACAGCTGCCAACTGAAGCATCCGGGAAGAGTGCGGGCGAAACTGAAGTTATGAAACTGAGTAGAGAAAGAGTTTATGTGAAGGTATGGGAGCAGTTTTTATAAGTAAAATACGAAACCCTCATTGGATTAAACGCGACCCCTGAAGGGTTAAAAATGTTTGGGTGGTGTCATGATCCTCCATATATCCGCCCCTGCACCCATTGTTTATTTTGCCAATGTCATAATAATACTCAATTTCCGACTCCATACGATGATTTATCACTTTTGTGGAGTCGTTTATCGAAATAATTCACTGAAGGCGTGGATTTTGATCGCAAAAAGTTATTTTGAAATATAACCCTATAAAAGTCTCTGGTAACAAATAAGGGTTTTGAGGAGCTAGGACTCGAACCGGCCTATTAATCCATCAATCAGGAAACATGGAACATTTCAGTATGTTCACAGTAAGAAAGACTATAATGAAGAAGGCTTCCAATTTAATATAATAATATACTTTTTACTTTCTCACTATACTATAGTATAGAGAAAGTATAGTGATCGCAAATAAAATCGATGTGGAAATATAAAAAAGTAGTTTTTACAAAATTTCTGTCTGCATGTCTGTATGTATGTATACAAACCTGGAGAGAAAACTATTCTATCATTTCGAAAAAGTTTGCACCAAACATGTCAATTAGGCCTCTATGGATGCACGAAAAACGTTTTGAAAATTTTAAAAACAACCTCCTTTTTGACCAAACAAACCCCAAAAAATTAGTTATATATTAGCCTAATTGACATGTTTGTTGCAAATTTGTTCTAAATTGATCGAATAGTTTTCTCTCTAGCTGATAATAATAATATTTATTATTTAATCACCTACTTTATTTTATCCTCTCTCCTACTTTAATACAATTATGAAGTCACATTGAGTCTGACAATTTAAATATGTTTGTGAGAAAGTGTGTGCCAGTTTCTGGTACCGTTTATTGTTTTTAAATTACATGAAAACCTCCTGTTTTGACATGTCTTTATACACGTCACTAGAAATTAATGGATATGCAAATACAAACATTAACACAGTATGCAATGATTCCCACCAGAGTTATTTATGGGAAACGTATTTGATAAGTTCATTGAGTTGTCATGAACCTTCGATTGTGAAATTAACAAAAATAATTTTGCCCGGAAAGTTGGTTCATTCATACGAATGATTATTCGTTTTCGTCTTATGAAATGTGAAAATTCATGCGATCTGGAAGGCAGTGACAAAGGAACAGTCATAGACAAAACTGCTGTTTGTATTTGAACTATTTTAATGAAAACAATGGTTTGTTCAGTTTATTTTTAAGTACAATAACAGTCTTAAGAAAAGAAACAACCTTCTACGATGACCTTGACTATATTAATGACTGTCCTAAGTACTGTATTTTCTCTGGTAAGTATAAAGGGACGACAAAGAAATACTCAGCCGTAGGCGTCAACTTTGCCCTTATTTCGTTATTTAAGTGAATGTTTGATTATGAGTGAATGATTAATAACATTTAAGACGGAATAAAACAACTTTAAATATTGCAGTTGACATTTTATATTACTCTTATGCTATGAAGTTTGGTGAGCCCAAATTATAAAACTTTAGTAATAACTTTTTGCAGGCTTTAGTTACTTTAATGATGTGGTATTGATAAAATTATATTTATTTAATAGTTTGTTCAAACCGTTAAAAAAAAATTGACTATACATTTCCCAAATATGTTGCCCAGAACCAAGATTACAAACTGATGCTGGATATTCGGCAAACAAAAGTGGTTTTAACAAGAAACCTAAAAGATATTTCAAACTAAGGGGAATCAAAATTTGTATTTGAAACTAAAAACTAATATTTAAGAGGCTGGATATAAATACATCCACCATACTGTCAAATTTACAATTAATTATTTGTACGAATTTTAAATTTAACTGCGGTATAGACGCAAGTAAGAAATCTGTCTAGGTACAGTGTATTATTATTTTTAAACAATTTAACATATAAAATAAATAAAGTACATGTTAAATAAATAAAGTAGAATAACTGCAAAAGTAAAAGTTATAAACGTTTAAATAAAATAAATTTTAAATTACAATAAAATGAAAAACAATATTTAGTAATCTCTATTAAATTGGATTGGGTCAGGCCGACCATGACGGCATTGTCAAGGCAGCTTATCACAGACTAAAGAAAAAAGTAAATGTGTGCAGTCGTGGAACCCCCGTCAGGAACGAAGTACATCAAGCCTTTTCTTCAATTCTTTTACCAGCCATACACATAATTTACACGTACACACATAATTTTAATCTTTCAATTACCGTTTATTATTAGATCGTTTTATTATACAAATATTTACTGTTTCCATACGTTTATTGTTATCATAATAAAGGTGTAGAATTAATTATAACATCAACGCTAAGATGGTAAACACAGTTAAATGTCCATTCATTGTAAATACATTCAATAAACATAAAATCTTGGTTCATCAGTCTAGGCCTAACCTAAAATTATTGTGTCCATTTTAAATGTATTTATCGACCTAAAATTACTTTCTAGGTCTAACCTAAAATTATCGTATGCATGTTGTCGTTAAGACAGGTAAAATAAATTAAATATACTCACAATAACTTTAGGTTAGGCCTAGACTGATGAACGAACATATATTTTTATTGGATGTATTTCAGCACTTGACGATAATGTCTGAACTACGCCGGACGGAACCGATCGTCTCTTTATTTAAATTGAAAGTAAAGAGGAATTCCTCTTTATCCAAAAGTAAAGGAAATAAATTTGGAAGAGAGCTGGAGACCTATGGTCTAAAAATAATAATCTCTTATTTTGTAAAGACTCCAACCTCGTACTAAAAGATCAGGTAGAATCTCCTCTGCTGAAATCATTGTCTGCCTTATCGCCTCAGCTCTCCCACGACCATCCACAACTTTTCCATTTACTTTTGCTGTTTGTTTTCCAAGTAACTGTTCTCTGTTCTAATATTTATATGTGTGTTTTCTACATTTTGATTAGTCTGTGTTAAGCTGCCTTGTTAATGACGTCACTGGCGAAAAAATGGTCGACCAGGTTCAATAAAATGTTGTATAAATCTTTTACTAAATATTGTTTGTTTGTTTTTCACAAATTTCATTCTACCAAGTACCTTCAGTGAAGTGTAATTATTATAACTAAAATATGCGTACTTTAAGATAGTCACTTTAATAATTAGATAATATGTATTAATTATAATGTGTACCATTTAAAACAATACAATAAATCATCAAAGTAATTATTTGTCCCATTTCCTGAGCTGTACTTATTACAATTCAAATCATAAATTAATGACAAGAATTCTGCAATTATGTTTAAAAATAGGTCTGACTACAATAATTTGTTTATATCGTTGAAATGCAATATTGTAGACAACAGCTTAATTGAGGAAATAAATTTGTTAAATAACATTTCAAAACTATACACATTGCAGTTACTTCAAAAACACGTGCCCTGTTATTAAAATAATGTTCATGTGAAATAAATGTTAAAGTTAAATGTGAGAGGTAACAAGTTATTCAAAGCATTTTAATTGAATTACAACATGCTTTCTGACAGTTGTGCAAATAATACATTATTTTTGAACTATAATAATCATTAAAAAAAACTAGTAAAATTAAATTTAAAATCGCTTATACATTAATTGGGTACACATGAAAAAAAATTTGTTATGTGTTACATAATTAATTCTGGCTATATGACTTGGGAAATGTATCTTTTTAAGCAAACTGTATCTAACTAGGCCTATTCCGTTAGGGATTTTCAACATTGTATCTATATAGAGCCTACAGTTAAACAAATTTCTCAAAGGCTTGAAATACATTTTTGAAAGCAAAACAAAAAATCGTACAACTTAGTAGTGTACCTGCTTAAATCAACGATTTTTCCCTAAAATATTTTAAATACAGTCATTTATGCTGTTCACTTTAAAACTAACGTTACAACGTTTCAATTGTAGATAGGTTACTCAAGAAATAAAATAGGAAACACAAAATTAACCCTTAATTACTACGGACCGTCTATCAGACCACGTGTAAAATTTCAACAGGGATTTCTCCCTCGCCATGGAACACTGTATCCCGCACTTCACAGTACCTTTCTGACCTAGGGTGGTCAGTTGAGCAGTGGAATCGCAAGAAAGAAATCGAAGTCGGTTTGTGAGTTATCGATCTGTTGCGGTCTGAGAAATGTTCCGTAGTGATTATACATACAAAATCGATCCATTGAAATAAGAACATGTGCATGTTTACAGTTGAAAAATATGTTGTCCTTGTTACTATGGTACTCAACAATAACAGATATGTTGGGGTTTCCTTAAATAATTCTAACATAATTTTCATTTAAAAATTTGAATAATATATATTGCATGTTTTATAGCATAAAATTAAAAAACCCCAACAAATTATACAAAAACGAAATTTGATTTTTTTTCTTATTAAGTTGTTAAAACAAAGTTAAAAAATGTTTGGAGTGTGAATGCTACTTAAATATATTTTTTTTTAAAGTAACCACACATGTTTAAACAAAGCGGTCTGACAGACCCCTCCGTAGTAGTTATGGAACAAAAGATGTCCGTAGTAGTCAAGGGTTAAAGAATTATCACAAAAAGAAAGACAAATTTATGGTGTTTAACTATTACAAGACGCTTGAACACACACTTGGAAATATCCTCAACAAACATTTCAACAATTTCGCTTATAAAACCAAAAATAATTTGAAGGGATACTTAAGTAATAAAAGCAAATTTGAAGGCTCAGGGGTATACCAGTTATCATGCCCCTATTATTCAAATATATATATAGTTCAAACGGGAAGATTGGCGAAGAAAAGATTTAAAGAACACATCCCGTCGGGTAACACAAAGGCGATCCTCACAAGGACCGAGTAAACATTTGCCGATCATATTATAAAGAATTGTTACTCCAGCATAGACGGTACCCTCAAAATATTACATCGATGTAAAAAGGGAAAGTTGATGAACTCGCTAGAACAATTCGAAGTAGCGAGTTATAGAAAAGCTAAACTTCGAATCCAACGCGTTAAGGCCGGCTTTCACTACGCGGACAAGGCACGTACAGATTTCGGACAATGTCGTTTAAATTGAATCGGCGAATGATGATTTTACATAAGAAATAATTCGACCACGCAGCTGAACCGCTCACGTGAGTTGAGCGAATTTCCAAAATAAATGTATACATGTTTTTGGGTTTCAAACAACTATTTGGGAAATTGATCTACTCACGAAG
>JAGFPH010002276.1:59635-74629 GCA_018207615.1 Philaenus spumarius | reverse complement strand
CACAGAGAAATGGTTATTCCGCCATTTTTATTTAATTTAAGGGGTTAAAAATGAACAATGGAAACAAACGTATATATACAGAGCTCGGCGTAGTAATAATGAACAGTCATGCAAAATATCATTACAATCGGTATAGGCGTTTGCACGTAATCATCAGTCAGACAGACAGATAGACAGACACACAGACGAAATGCCGAACGGTCGAGCTAAAACTAAGACCTCGCTTCGCTCGGTCAATAAAACAATCTGCTTGAACTAAACTCTATTAGGCAGCTTAGACTATAGAAACAAAGCAGACAAGTCTGCGTTTTAGGACATTTACATTACTTACGAGTTTACATTATTATTAAGTAGTTCTGATGTTTCCAACCACGAATTTATTACAAACTTACATTTCCTTAAAACAAACCGATTGAACTTCGTACATTTTCCAAAACTCTGCTTAGGAAAATTTCAACTTTAAATACAAATAACTCGCCTGGGAACGAGCGAGATGTTTGTGCAACTACGACACACGCTTTGGAAAATTCAGTTTATAACTTGGTTATCAAGCCGCTTTGTGAAAGCGAAACACAGTCTCAAGAAACAGCAGCAAAGTTGAAACGAGTTGGAAGCAGTAAAAGCGGATCTATACCAATTAGTTTTCTCCAAATATGACGCACGGAATTCTCGGTAATTCCAATTCACTGTTCTGTTTGGATAAACTTGTGCGAATGATTTAACAGTAGCAAATTGCTTTTATAACAATTTAGATGAAGTTGTAGTTCAGCTTTAAATAAGTGAAGAAAAATCGTGGTTAGGGAAACTGTGGATTATTCCAGATATAATTTATCCGTTGATTCCGTTGATTCGATAGTGCTTGCACAATGGGTGCTTACACAATTAACATCAGCAGTTTTATAGCCTTTAGACTACCATTTACAATAAAATATTTCAAGACACAGGAAGAACCAAGATGACTATAAAGATGCGTTTATACACACCCGTCACGCCCCGTCCCGTCCATTCCCGCCATTTTAGGTAGTGTGGCTATACCACAGAATATTGAAAATAATAGAAGCGGCATAGGGTAAGAGAATTTGAGTCGACTCCCGCTCTCTAACCCCCACTCCTTTGCCCCCAATAACACATCCTTCCGCAGTTTAACACACTTAACCTACACCTTACACGTTACATCAGAACTCTCCACGTGTGTTTATGTTACTCCTTGTTTAGTCTTTTTTATTGAAGTTATTTTTTATGTTTTGTTATTTGTTTATGTTATAATGCCTTATTGTGTGGCCTCTGGTTGCAGCGTGAGAGAAGCTGATAAAACAGTCAGCCCTCCGATAACTTTTCATCAGTATACTAATATTATAAAGGGGTAAAATTTGTTAGTTTATTTGTATGTAGTTGGTAATCTCTGGAACTACTGAACTGATTGAAAAAATAGTTTTTACTAATAAAAAGCTACACTATACCTGAGTAAACATAGGCTAGGATTCATTTTGATAAAAGCCTTTTTTATTTCAATATTTGTAAATTTGGCCGGAAAAAATCTTAGGTTAGGCCTAGACTGATGAATGATCACATATATTTACATTTATTACCATAGCAACCAATTGAAAAAAATAACAGATATAACATCTGATTCAAACTGTGAAACAATTATTTAAATTTCTAACTTTTAGGTTATGTTTTTATTATAGTGTAAACACCTGAGCCTTGCTGGTTCTTTTAACCTTTATTATAACTGCAGTTATAAAATATACGAAATAATTTGATTTGAGCATCATTATTTAACATCTTAGCTTTGGGGTTATTATTAATATTATTATAAGGAGCTAAAATTATTTTGTTTATTTGTTTGTACTAGTGGACCCGGCAATGCTTCGCCATTGCTTGATTTATCTAACCTAAAATTATATTCAGTTTTTGATCCAAATCAGTTGTTGATCAAAATCAGCTGTCGATCAAAATCAGCTGTTTTAAGCTTTTCATACGAACAGCTGTTTTTTGTGCCCCTGATAAAATCAAAAGAAATCTTTCTTCTTCTTCCTTAAGACTGACCTTCCATAAGATTAATATTGAAAATTTGAGGGCCACTGGGGCGTATCCCTGAGGACCGATGTAAATTATAATGGGATTCTGCTCATCTACAGGACACTACCTTTCTAACAGTATGCGCGAATTTCTCCTACGATGCACACAAGCTGAGAAAAAAGGACGACAAGTTTTGTGCTTGCCTATTAATATATAGATGTAGGAGATGATCTCTGGAACTACTGAACCGATTGAAAAAATTGTTTTACTAATAGAAAGCTACACTGTCCTTGAGTAACATAGGCTAGAATTAACTTTGACTTGAGGGTTAAAACAACCCCTAAAACAATAGAAAAATAATTGTTATATTTTCCTTAAACAGTTAGTGAGCTGAAAATTTGTACATTTATATTTTACAACATACATAAAAAAGTATCATAAATTGACATTTTTTGTCGCGTGCTGCTAAGGGGTGAAAATGTAGTAAAAATTTTGACTGTTATACTTTCCTTAATACTAGAGAATAAACCCTTAATAAATTAAGGAATTTAAAAATAAGAAATCACTATGTGACATCCTAATTAAAATAAATAAGACATATTAGAATATAATATTAGGGCCTATTTATATAAAATAACCTGTTTGCATTTGCTTCGACGCGAGTCACCGCGGGGGTTGGCGATCGAAGCGAGCAGGGGTTAAAACATATATTTTTAAAGAGCCCTCTAGTTCTAAATAATATTATTACATTCACTAGTACTCTTTTCGATTTAGTATTGGCGATTCTTTTATTCCATGATAGCTTTAATCTCCTAAATACACTCACTTCCCTTGTTTTACTTATGTTAGGTTTTTTATAAATTTTTAATAATAATGCATTTTTTTATAAGTTTGCTTTTAAAGGAGTGCGTCACGTCACGTTCAGGCGCGAAAAGTATATTATTAAGGGCACTTAGGGATTTTGGTTTTAGATTACAACGATAATGATATTTATTTTTGGAAACCGAATATCATGAAGTTTGTTTCAATGAAAGAACATGTCATTTTAATAAGAAATTATATTTTATTTTTAATTCATAGTTATATTTACAAGTTCACTTTTTTTTATGAAGTTTTAGGTTGATAAACAACCATTATTTATTTAATTACAAAAAACCAAAAATTTTTTAAGTAAAATTTAATAAATTACTGATTAAATTAATACTCAGTTTGTTATTTTTCTTTTAACATCTAAATTTATTTACCGATTGTCAATAATTAAGAAGACTCCTCTTGTTGGCATTGCTAAAAATTAAAACGTTAAATACTACTAAGTATTGGACAGTAAATTGTCATTGTAGAGGTTGTAACCAAATTTAGTAGCAGTAGTAACAAATCATTTCAGTTCAAGTTTACTGTAAGAAGTAGTTGTTGATTTAATACATAGTTGTTATTCTTTGCAATGACACTTGTACAGATGTTTCTTGCCACAGGAAATTAAAATGTAATCACTAATTGAAAATATATATAGCGTTTATTTATGTTTCAGAAAAACCATTTGAAGCCAACTATTTATGTTTAAATCTAAACAAATTAAGCAAACATTAAAAGTACTTTCGATAGACCTCTGAGCTTTATTTATTTACAATTTTCAAAAAAAAAAAAACAAAAAAAAAACACTCTAAGCTATGAAGAAGTTGTTGTTTTATCTGTGAAACTAATTTAGTCTTTTAATAGTTACTGTATTTATTGTGAACGAAAATACGATCTTTGAGTTTATGAGAGGAACTTAACAGACGTGAATAGGCTACAGTAAGGAAGTCGTATGATTTAATGCTAAAGTTGTTCCAGAAGCAATGATTAGAGTAAATTTTAACGATATATTCGAGTATAGATAAAAAGTGTTAATTTAATGAAAAGAAATATTTTTGTATTATCTCTGCTTTGGAGCCAACAAAACATAGTCATCAAACATCCAGGCATCCAACGATGTTTCCCGAATGCACGCAAAAAGAGCCGAAACTGAAAAACAGACGTCGTTTGACGGGACCAATGGCTATACGTCACATCACGGCCCGGTATGCTCTCTAGAGCATTCAAATATTTTCAGCCGTGACGTGACTTGACGTGATGGAAACAATTCCGCACCTTTAAGAAAAAATTCCCATATTTAACATATCAAAAGGATATGAGAGCCAGAATGGGAGCCGAAAATTTGGTGAGACCTTCCTTCAGACAGTGGACTAGGTACTTCACTAATCACTACTGAACTAAATCCTTATCCTTCACATATCATTGGATGTAAAAAAAAGAAGAAAACATAATAGCCCTTCAGTTAGTGAACTACTAAACTACAATCTTGTAGATCTCTGAAGTACTTCATTCGGCTCAGTCGAAGTGAGCCGATCTTCTGAACGGCACCTTCATGAGTTACACAAGTCTATACAATAATATTACACAATTTGAGTTTAATAGCTTGAATCAAGTTAGATCAATATAATATATTGAACTATATATTTATTGTGTATGGGTAGAAAACACATTTAAACACTTTATACTGTAATGAAATTGTAATTTATAAACACACTTGGCACAGATATGGATAAATTGTGAGCTTTTTTAATGAAATTGGTTGAATAGTTTTTGAGTGTATATTAGCGCAATTAACATTTATTGTATTGGTAGGTAAACTATTTCAACCTCTTTATTGTAGTGACCATATTCTCTAAACAATCATGGAATAAATCTGTGTAGTTGTGAAATTTTTAGTGAAATTATTTGAGTACTTTTGACAATATAGAAAAAGCAAAAGTAAAATAATTGACCGAGCTAAGCGAGGTCTCCGTATTAGCTTGACCGTTCGGCATTTCGTCTGTGTGTCTGTCTGTCTCATGATTACGGCCAAACGCCTTGACCCATTGTCATGATTTTTTGCATGGTTCCTTATTCCTAGGCCGAGCCATGGTTTTTTCCATTTTTCATTTGTAAGCCCTAAAATAAAATAAAAATGGCAGCCGCACCGTTTCTCTCAGTGTAAGCTTTTTTCTAAAGCCAATTTGTGTCTTAACCGTAAGTCGAATTTAAAATCTAATAATATTTTCCTCGTAGCAAGTTTGATGTTCTACAAAATTGTATTCTTGATGTTTTTCGTATCTCTAACGGTAAGCTCACAGAATGGCAGCAAACTTCAAATTTGCTAAACATCGTCCAAGTTTTTGTATTTTAACCATGTTTTTATACGTTTATTCTTTAGACATCTTCACAAAACCTTCTAATTTTACGGAGAGGTAAAGAGAGAGACCGCAACCTTCTGTCTTGCTCTTTCCTGCGCTACATCAGTGTGGCCGCTGTGACTGTGAGTGAGTTGTGGAGGGCGAGCCGAGATAAGGAGCCCGATTAGCGTTGCGTCGCATTTACTGAGTTGTAGTCCTTTACCAACTACATTCTCTTTTTAATTTTATTTCTTTGTTACACCACACAGTATTTAGAGTGGAAGACGAATAAACTGCAAAATAATTGTCACTGGCTAAACCTTCTACTTCATTATTGACACACTATTTTTAACCTAAGCTCAAAACCGAATTTTTATTTTAACGAGCGAGGTCTACTGTTCACAGAACTACTAGTTATTTAATATTAAGGGTAGTTATATCATTTCATCCCTTTGCCGTATAGTGATGGGGATTGCATTTAAACCCATTAGACTGCATGCAGTATTTGTAAACATCTAAAAACTCGTGTCATTAATATCTATAAACTTTGAAATTTTTAGTGAAATTGGTAGATTAGTTTTTGAGTGTATATAGAACAAAGAAAAAAACATTCGTTTTTATATATTACTAGTGGACCCGCAATGCTTCGCTATTGCTTGTATTAATTTTAAGGGTAGTTATCCCTTTGACTTAAGCAATCTAATGGTAAATAGTTTTGTAATCTCTTAAAAATAATATTACATAGGTAGTTTTAGGTTTTTAGTTAGTATGAAGTTAGTTTAATTTGTATATATTTTGTATGGGTAGAAACCCCATTTCAACTCCTTAGATCGGGATAAAAACTATCCTATATTTTAAGTTGAAATAAATCAAACATTTTGAAAAAAAATCATTAAGATCGGTTGAGCAGTTTTGGAGTTTATTCAGATAAAACATGTGACAATGGATTTTTATATACAGATGTAGATTAGTATAAGGTACTGTTTAGTATTTATATATTCAATTATATATCAAAATAAGGATCAAAATATTATCTTTTAGATTCATTCAGATTGTTTGATTAGTTTTCATTATAATTATTATGATTAATTAAACTAATGTAATGTTCGTTGGTATGTTGTATGTCAAAGGTATGTTGAATCACTTTTTAACATCCATGTTAATTCAGGATGTAACAAAGTGGTTCAAATAGAGTTTGTAATTTTAAAAGTATAGACCTAATTGGTATAAGGTACTGTTTGGTATTTAAATATACAATTGTACATAAAAATAAAAATGTGATATTTTAATCTCTTTTAGTTTCATTCATATTGTTTGTTTTCTATATAATAAAGTTTAAAACTTATGTATATTTATGGTTATGCATGGTGTCAAATAGTTTGTTTATTATTATTATTTTTGAAAGCGAAAATATGTTTTTAAAGTATTAAACAATTCATAGATGAGATATATTTAAAAAAAAAAACAATATTTTAAACAGAATAACTTTAAGTATATAGATATGTAACAACCAATTTTTTAATTGAATTATAATGCAGTAAGCATTTTTGTTTGTGTTTGGTTTGTTTTTAGTTTTTCAATCTAACCTAAAACAGATGTCGGTTTTAAAGAGTAATAAAGTGATTATAAGTTTGCTAAGTAAAGTTGCAATGGCAATGAATGTAAACAAACATGTGTTGCTCAGCTTTTTATCCGAAAAATTGTTTTTGTGGGTTATGGTATTGAGTTCATGCAAAAACCCCATCGAAAAAAGAATGTTCAGTTTTTCACGAATTTGAAAGTTTTCCAGGAACTTTTCAAATTTGTCTTTCCATAAAAACCTAATTCGGGCTATTAAGAACATTAAATAGTATATTTAAAAAAAAATTATAATCAAATTGGTCCAGCCTTTCTCATGTGTTGCGCTTACCAACGAACGGCATTTCATTTTTGTCATATAGATTATAGAGATATGCTGTATTAAAATGTGTGCCAATAATACTTTAAGCTAATTAACCAATTAACTGCATTACAATGAATAGATATATAAATACAATATTTGTATTTTTTCTGCAATAAACATTTCTAAGTAGGTTTAAAATCAGAAATGAACTAAATTCGTCTTCACAATGAGTTATTTACAGAATTTCTTAAGAGTTGGATGAAGACTTCTCGCAATCCAGTCTGGTTTATTTTAAGAGCACGTCTCTTAGAAGAAATAAAATCAAGTGGCTCATTACTGTGGTTTCTGGAACAAGGTCAAACAGGGACCTATTTTGTTAGATATAAGTTGAAGGGTAATTAATTAATTAACTAGAATTTCAAGTTATAATTTATATTTATACGTTAATATTTAAGACATTCACAAACACTATTTAAAACTTTAAGCAATTTAAAATGAGTTGATATTGTAACAAGGAAATTTCGTTGATTATAACAAATTTCGAAATGTGGGTTTGTACATACCGGCGGTAACCAGCAGGCAGTGTTTTATTAAAAATAATATACTTTGATTATTTATTTATTTCCCTAAATATACAGAAAAACTACATCAGCTTAAAATTTGATATCAACGACTGAGAGGGACTCAGTAAACCATAATAACAATACTCATTGTCACACAAATATTTTAAATAATCGAATGCGTTTCAACTATAAAGTCGTCATCCTCAGTTGTACATGATAGACAACTAACAATAACTATCTATATTATATAAGCGCATTAGTCCGGACTGACTAAATGACATAGAATCAACATAGAACAACCACTACTCAATATTAAAATACAAAAGAAATTAGATATATTCTTATGAGGCAATAGACGCACATTTTGAAAGGGTTTTGCAAAATTTAAATTTCAAAACGTAAAAAAAGTGAAAATTCGGGGGTACACTCACAGCCCTAAAACAGGTAAAACACCGATTCGGATTTACAGATTAGCAACACACAACTGTTGAATGTATTTACGTTCATTAACATAGCATATATAGAGGGGTGACATATTATTAAACTAAAAACCAATTTTTTACATTTTTTGTTGCTACAACATTACAACAGTACTTTTACTCATTATATTTGTGTAAATATTGTTGAAACTGATGCTACATGTTATGTGGTACATATTTTACTACAACTTGACTATACTAGCACAGGAAAAAACAAAACAATAGTACAGTCAGCTGTTTTCTACCATCTGGAGTCGTAACCTCAAATTTGTTTACCAATTGCTCTGTGTCTTCCTACTTTATTGTTAGTGTTTAAATGTGTTTTTTGATTAATTTAGTGCTCTATTTCAAATAATATATCAGTTTTGTCTGTGTTTAACATGTATTAGTAGTAGTGTGTCTTTTTATTTTCTTAAAGAGAAGTTTTATGAAAATGGGTGAAACATCAGATCAGTCGCCTCGAAAAGTAGCTTTGGCACAAGTTTTTTTTAGGAGGAAAATAGCTATTCAGAAAGAGAAATCGCCAGAAGACTTAATATTTCACAAAAATCTGTGAGCAGGATTAAGCTAGCCTCTGATAACAACAATGTTTCCGAATCAAAGCGAGTTGGGAAGTGCGGTCATAAACAAAAACTCAATTAAATACTAACCAGAAAAATTGAAGAATTTTTGGCTTTAAAAAAGAAAAGAAGTACCAAAAAGCAGCTAATAGAAGAAGTGAAAGACTATTGAATCAATGTTTCTCCTAGAACTGTTATCCCCGAGCCTTTAAAGATGTTGACCTAAATGTCAGACGGTCACGAAAAAATTAAAAGATAACACCAGCCATGTCTAAAAACAGGTTACATACAGTTGGAAAAAGGACTGAAACACTGGACTCAAGATGATTGGAAGAAGATAACAAGTATAAAATTATATCAGTTAACCTTTCCTAGTCTGAACATGGGCCTGGTAGGTTTTACATTTTTGGAAAAACAATGAGACAAGACCAGTACTTGAAAGTTCTACAAGAAAAATGGTTCAGCAGGCCAAATAAAGGTTCCCGGATGATGAATATGTTTTCATGCACGATTGAGCTCCGTGTGATAAAGCAAAAAGCATAACAGCACTTTTAATTGCAAATGAAATTTACGTGTTTTGCATTGGCCACTGAACAGTCCAGTCATGAACCCGATCGAGAATACTTGGGCAATTGTAAAAAAGAGAATGAAGAAAGAAAAGATTACAACAAAGACGGGCTTGATCGAGACTTCAATAACAGCGTGGTACCATGACGAAGAAATAAAAAAATGTGTGCCAAAAATTGGTGGAAAGTATGCCTAAGAGATTCGAAATCCACATACAAAATAAGGAAGGGCATGCATACTAAATATTAAATGTGTTAAATGTGTGTTTATCTTAATTTTGAATAAATTGAATGAAAAAACCATGTTGAGTCTAATAATTTGTCACCCCTCTGTAACTTAACAAATTTAGAATCAGTTAATTCTAATTAACAGACAACATCTTTTTCAGATTAGGTTAACAAAATAAAAGCAAACACAAAAAAAACGTCAAAGAAAATGCTTAGGCTACTTTGTTAAAATTCTAAAATCTACTGTTACATATTACAAACACAATAACCGATTTGGATGAAAAACTTGACAACTATAGGCTAGGCCTATATTCAACCAAAACGTGTTTCCTGAAAGTATTTACATTTGTTACAAAAATCAACTTGACAAATTTATAATCTATTAATAATAATTGTTCTTCTCAAATAAATGTTTCTTAGGTTGGTAAAATCAACGAAAAACGTGATGTATTATAATTTAATCATCTCTTTTTACACTCTCTCCCCCTATACGTAGTATATGGAGAAAGTATTGTTTTCGTCCAAATTTTCTAATTAGAATTTTTAGTGGAATTATCTGTTTTGGTGCTCCCTGAACCCCAAAACGTGTTTAGTGGAATTATCTGTGTTTTTGCTAACTGAACCCAAAAATATTTTCAGTGGAATAACTTATTTTCGTGCTCCACCATTATTTTAATAGAAAATTTTTCATTTTACATAGATTAGGTTCCTCAATTTTTACATCCATCTTAAAATTGTCTTCATTTACGAAATATTAAGAAGTTCTCAGACTTTTCACCACCCTTTGACGCACAAAACAAAATGTTTATTATAGCCTATTTAAAGAACACAATATCTATATGTATACAGGGTGACTATTTTAAGTGAGCCACCACTTAAGGAGATATCAAATGGACAGACTGTATCTTTAATCTCTCGAGGTTTATTATTCTGTACACGTGCCCACTCTTCTTCCCACTGTCTCAATAAGGCTTCAAAATGGACACAAACTTGGATGATATTATACTGCAAGGGGGTGTGTCTTATTGGCAGCTAAATTTGCCTTAGTATTAGAACCTGCCCGAACCCTAATAGAACGACACCTCAACACCTGTAGCCAAAGTATGTGCCTGGAACACAGAACATCTTTAACGAAAGTGTTAGAGGAATACACAACTCAGACGGGTTCAAGAGCATTTCTTAAAATATTCTACGACTTTATAAGCAGAAATGGCAGGCATTGGAGGATCCAGGGGGGCTGCATTGGAGGATCCTCCTTTGGGTGTATATTTTTGTTTAAAACCCTCCAAGTGGCAGACTACTCGATTGAGTAGTCTCAGGCAACGTAACTTGTATTGAATAATTTCACCAATAGCCCAGTCGGTATAGGTTACAACTACCAGTAATTTGCAATACCGCTGAATTTTTTTTTATAAGTACATTAAAGTATGTAGATTAACTTAAAAAAAAAGTTTACCAGTCTATCGATTTCCCAAAGTCGAAAAAAAAACGATTATCATTTTTTTTCGATTATCCTTAATATTTCGAGCTGGGATGAAGATAGAGGAAAATAAAAAATACCACCGTGTAGGGGAGGTATTTTTCAACAAAAAAGGACATATGTATTGATTTCGTCCGAGCAATAGTTTGTCTGGAAAAAATTCGATAATGCAGGTATGTTTTTTGCAGCAGGGGAAATCACTAAAAGGGGACATCTTATTCATATATGAAGCGTTGGCTCATTCTAAATTGGCCGAATTTTAATATATCGAATTGAAACTTGACATAGGAGTTAAAATATTTATTTTAAACATTTATGCTGAGTCTCAGCTTGTTATCTTGAAAATTACCCGATCTAGGAGTCGATTTCGATTATCGATTTTACTAGTACCGGACTCACGAACTAATTTCAATCTATTCTAGTTTCGTCAATTTTTGAAATATCAACATCAAATTTGTTTTACAAGTTGAGTACACCAGTATAAATATGCTTAGTAAGTATGAACGATTTTTTTAATGTTGTTTTTAAAAACGAGGCGCTTGAAAATGGTCTTCTGTTTTACCTATCTCGTTTTAAATATAACACTTTTGGATTCAACGACTTCATTTTCAACATTTTTGAACATATCGATTTAAAAATTGGTACAGAAGTTAAAAACACAATTGTTTTTTGCTACACTTATTTTAAAAACTATATTTAAAAAATTGACTAATCTGCAGCCGATTAACTCAAGCGTTTTGATGAAAAATCTAAAAAGGTCTAAAATTATACTTTTTTAAGTTACTTGTGCTTTGAAAAGTAAATAATAAAAAAGGTTTATACTCCTTGAGCTTGTTTGAATCTATATATTTAACTTTTAAAAAAACTTTCAGGATGGTATTTTGAAAATTTTCTAAACTGGAGCTGTTTAAAATGAATTGGTGGGTCCGGTACTCCTAAAATCGAGAAACCCATTAATAAGTCAAGTGACTCTAGATCGGGTCATTTTCAAGATAACAAGCTGAGACTCAGCATAAATGTTTAAAATATATATTTTAAATCCTATGTCAAGTTTCAATTCGATATATTAAAATTCGGCCAATTTAGAATGAGCCAAAGCTCCATATATGAATAAGATGTCCCCTTTTAGTGATTTCCCCTGCTGCAAAATACATACCTGCATTATCGAATTTTTTCCACACAAACCATTGCTCGGACGAAATAAATACATATGACCTTTTTTGTTGAAAAATACCTCCCCTACACGGTGGTATTTTTATTTTCCTCTATCTTCATCTCAGCTCGAAATATTAGGGATAATCGAAAAAAAAATATGATAATTAATCTACATACTTTAATGTACTTATAAAAACAAAATTCAGCCGTATTGCAAATTACTGGTACTTTTGGTTTAAATTGACCTTTACCGACTGGCCTACCACTAAATATTATCCAATTTCAATAAAACAAAAACCATTGGAAAGGAAATGTTTTAAACTTTAAATTTTGTATTATAAACGTGTTTTAAAACGTACATTTACATATGTAATCTTCGTTGTAAAATTGTAGTTGTATAAATCAGCTGATACAGGGCGCAAAAGCACAAGGAAGTGACTCAAAGTCGTTATTTTTAAAGGCACATAACCGTTGGAGGCACTTGTTTTGAGAAGAAGATAAGGACACCACTGGATTCGAAAAGACTTGAACTTTCTACCATGGCCTTCCAATCATTCATCACTTTTAGTTTCTTGGATATGAAGTTTTATATAAACCCTTGAAATTATAGTTTTTCAAACCAATGGGAAAACACATTTTGCAATCAATGTTTCTATTACAAATCGATATATTTGTATAATGATTTTTATATCAATTTGAAGTGCAAGTTCTATATTTTCGTTTGATATAACGGAAACCTGGTTAAGTGTTCCGAGACTATTCGGATATTTCCGTGAAATACGTACATTTCTTCAACGGCTAGGTGCGTTAGCCGTTACCTTTTCCCATTGGCTACAGCGTCTGGCTAGACCTGTACGCTACTATCCGTTTGTGAGAGTTTTGTTTGGTTGTTATAATTTAGTTTATAGAAAAAGGCTATTTAAAATTTTGAAGTATACAGTTCAATTCTATGATTTATTCTCCATAATTTGTTATAATACAATTTTATTTTTGGTTAAAGCATATATTCCTTAATTCCTATTCAAAATGGGTGCTTGTGAAATAGTCTGAAAAGACGTTTTAAGCACTGTACCGGTAATTAAGAAAATTAAAAAAAAAACAGTTGTACTTTATTTTTAAGTATCTTGACAGAGAGAGATCAATACATAGCTTTCGAACAAAACATGGTCATTGGAGGTAGTAAAAACCCAAGATTATTAAGAATGCACGGAGTTCTGATCTCAAAAGAGCAGTCGATTGTTTACAGACTTCGTACAGTTTAACTTAAAGTATGAGGACACATTTTAAATGTTTTAATTGGCCTTCAAACTCTAACCGCCATTTTAGAATTATTTTCCCTAGAGAAAAAACGTATAAAGCATGTTTTCGTTAAAAGATGAAAGTGGTTTGTCCTTTGTAAATATTTTTTAATGTTTAATGAGAACCTTTACTATCTCTTCCTGAAGAAAACCATTCACAAATTACGCAAAACCTATAACAGCAGTTATAATATAGGTTAAAAGAACTATTAAGGCTCAGGTCTATACTTTAATAAAAACCTAACAAAAAAGTTAGAAATACAAAGTTTGAAATGTAGCTCTTAATGGAAATATTATACCAAACAGCTGTTATACGTTATTTTATTCAATTGGTTGCTATGGTAATACATGTAAATACATGTGTTGATTTATCATAAGAAATTTTTCTGACTAAATTTACAAATATTTGAATAAAAAAATGTTTTTATCGAAATGAATTATATAGCCTATGTTACTCAGGGATAGTGTAGCTTTTTATTAGTAAAACTGAATTTTCAATCGTTTCAGTAGTTCCAGAGATTACCCCCTACATATAAAAATATTAGTATAGATAACCAAAACATTAAAAGGACTTTATGAACATTCTTGTGTAAAAGATTTTATTTTGGTACATTCTTTTAAAGGAACAAAAACTATCTGTTAACCTTTTCGTTTAAACAAACAAATACAATTTTCCCACATAACTAATTATGTTAAAAAGTATTAAATAGTAGAAAAAATTGCATGTTATACTAGTCAACGCTATCGCTGATACCAGTGGGCTTCATTAAAATAATTCACCAATAAAAGTAGTTTTTGAAATAAATGTTTGCATGTATCGCTATGCGAATCGTCAAACATGCCTCATAGTTTTGTAAGTGTATTTGTGTTTTTTAGTTCCTGGTCGCTTACCCGTCAGATTTGTAAGCTAGAACACCTTTTGGTATTTAACTCGGCTTCAAAAAATAAATTATGACGACATAGTTTTGAAACAGTAAATACAATTATTATCAGAGGTTGTTTAAATTGTGCAAATCAGATTCAGCAAACTTGATTTCCATTCGTCGAGGCATTTTACACAAGGAGCTATTTTCCGCTTGTTAAGTTTCCCGTCCCTTTGAAACGTTCAAATTCGCTTTTCAGGTCAACCGTGCAGATTTTCTACAAACAAATGTAACCTTTAAATAACTTATATAGCTGATTTGCAAATGCTAAACGAAGGAGTAGGACGTATATCAGGAGAAATAGGTAAAAGGGAGCTTTCTTGCACGGAACACGAGCATTACTTCTTTAGCATTTTAATAATTTCCCAGAAAATATTTTATACATTTTAATTTACTTTTTATTAGGAGCGATTCAGGTACGACAACTAGAACAGATATATTTCATTACTGTTTCATTACTATTTCATTACTAAGTGTCATTACTATTGCGTTACTATTTCATACAGGCTTAAAATAGGCGTGCGAAGCACGCAATGCTCTGTGTATTGAAAACACTCCCGATACGGGGGTTTTCGTGCGAAGCAAGCAATGCATTGTGTATTGAAAATACTCCTAATACGGAGGTTGGCGTGTGAATCCCGCAATGC